>WTXH01000449.1:0-16981 GCA_022376555.1 Russula compacta | reverse complement strand
TTGGACTCCAGAAGACAACGAAATGAGTCCAGCACTACGAAAGTGGATCATCTCCACCAACAACTCGAAACACTCTCACAAGAAGATCAGGAGGAGTTAATGAATCGTCTTGGGGCAAAAGAGGGAAATTTTTTGGAGGCCTAATCCGTGCGGCCTGGATTAGGAGGACTGGATCAGATAGGATGTATCTTTCTGTACGAAAATCCATGCAGTTACGTCTATTCATCCATCTATCCAAAAAGAGGGCCGAAACAATTGCGCTCCTAGACTCAGGAGCAACCGAAACTTCATCAACATGCAGTACGCAAAAGAATGCGCTTCCCCATCAAACGACTGGAAAGACCGAGCCAGTCTATAATGTAGATGGGACGAGAAACAAAAATGGAGACATAGAACACTACACAGACTTGGAAATGCAGACGGGAAGTCAAAAGACCTGGCTGCGATTCTTTCTCACTGACTTGGGGAGCAAAAGATTATTCTCGGATACCCATGGTTCGCAGCAATGCAACCAAAGATCGATTTGGCAAGAGGATGGCTTGAAAGTACTCAATTACCCCTTATCCTCAGAACTAAGCTGGCGACCCAAGTGCGAATAGGGAAATGCAGAATCACCCCACGAGGTCGCGGAAGCCCCCAAAACGAGCCGAATACACGCCAAAAACCATTCATGTGGCCAAAATCGCATCCCCGCAACAAAAGGGAAAGGGCAAACCTTAGCATCGAAACTCGCCGAAGAAGCAGGATCGCACAAAGGGAGTGGCGAAATACCACACAATATCAGGAGCACGCTCAGTTTTTAGCAAAGAAGCCGCTCAACGATTCCCAGAACCACGTATCTGGGATCACGCAATTGAACTAAAACCAGAAGCACCTCATCGATACCGGGCAAGGTGTATCAACTTACGCAAGAAGAACAGAAGCGCTGTGGACTTCGTCAAGAACAACAAAAGAAAGGTTACATACGCCCCTCAAAGAGTCCTTATGCAGCACCATTCTTCTTCATCAAGAAGAAAGACGGGAAACTACGCCCGGTACAAGACTATAGACGCTTAAATGAGTGGACTATTCGCAATCGCTACCCTCTCCCACTAATCCCTGAATTGATAGCGAAAGTTCAGGGAGCAAAGCTCTTCACAAAGTTCGACATCAGATGGGGGTACAACAATGTCCGCATCAAGAAAGGAGACGAATGGAAAGCCGCATTTATCACTAACCAAGGGCTATTCGAACCAACAGTGATGTTCTTCGGACTGACAAACTCCCCAGCGACCTTCCAAACCATGATGAATGCAATCTTCGCCGAAGAAATAGCGCAAGGATGGCTCATTGTATATATGGACGATCTCCTTATCGCCACAAAAGACGACCCTAAATTCCACGAAGAATGCACCCATAAGGTCCTGAACAAATTAAAACAATACGACCTATACCTCAAACCAGAGAAGTGCATCTTCGAACAGCGAAAGGTAGAATTCCTAGGAGTCATCCTAGAAAATGGTACAGTCCAAATGGACCCAGCGAAAGTCAAAGGCGTTGCAGATTGGCCTCAACCACAAACAGTCAAGGACGTCCGCGCATTCTTAGGTTTCACAGGGTTCTATCGATATTTCATACCCAATTACTCCCTTATAGCGCGTCCTCTCATCCAACTAACACGCAAGGACACTCCGTTCAAATGGGATCATGACTGCAAGGAAGCCCTCGAACGCCTGAAGACGTTGATGTGCAACAAACCCATCCTCCGTCAACCTGACTACACCAAAGCATTCTTTCTTGCCACAGACGCCTCGGCATACGGCGTGGGCGCCGTACTCTCACAGGAGGGAGAAACTAACCCATGCACACAAAAACCCATGTTATGTCCAGTTGCATACTACTCTAACACCTTTACCCCGACAGAACGCAACTACGATATCTATGAGAGAGAATTCCTAGGAGTCTTGAAAGCCCTCAAACGCTTCCACCCTCACGTAGCGGCCACAGAAATACCCGTCACAATCCTCACTGATCACGCTAACCTGACATATTGGAAAGCCCCTCGAAAAGTCAACCGACAAGTGGCCAGATGGTTCGCAGAACTCCAAGACTATAACCTAGTCATCAAGCACGTGCCAGGAAAAATCCATACCACCCCTGACATGTTGTCTAGACCACCAGGAGCTGATCACGGCACAGAGGACAACATGGACCTAACTCTTCTTCCTTCACCCATGTTCATCACCACTACGTCGACACAAATGGACTCCCTGAAACAACAAGTACACGAAGCTCAGCGAAAACAACAAGCAGAAATGGAGCTATGGTGCGACTCACAAGATGTCCGGAAAATTCCCGAAGGTTATGTACGAGGATGGAGCTTAGCGGTGCCAGCAGGATTACAGCTAAGACGCGACATACTGTCCCACTTCCACGACTCACCCACCGCAGGACACCCAGGCCGAGATAATACCATCGCACTCGTCAGTCAACACTATTGGTGGCCAGGGCTAAACACATGGGTGGAAAGATATGTCGCGGGATGCGCTCAATGCCAACAGCACAAAATTAGGACGACAAAAAGGAAAACACCATTGTATCGCATACCGGGAGATCCACAGATGCGTCCTTTTAATATCATTGCCCTAGATCTCATCACTCAACTGCCGAAAGCCAATGGAATGGACGCCATTCTCACCATAGTCGACCAAGGATGCTCTAGAGCCGCCTTGTTTATCCCATGCAAAACGACCATCACTGGGGAAGGAGTAGCTCAATTATATCTTCAACAAGTATTTCCATGGTTCGGAGTGCCTTCAAAAGTGATCTCAGACCGCGACCCTCGCTTTACCTCCAATTTCTCCAAGGCTCTCACCACTAAACTGAAGATAGAGCAAAATATCAGCACAGCCTTCCACCCACAAACCGATGGACTCACCGAACGAAAGAACCAGTGGGTGGAGCAATGCCTTCGACTCTACACCTCGGCCAGACAAGACGACTGGGAAGAACTCCTGCCGATAGCAACGTTCGTGCACAACCGATGGCCCAACGCCACAACCAAGTTGAGTCCTCATGAAGTCATCCTCGGATACCGCCCCAGTGCTGCTGAAGAACCTATACCTATCACGAGTAACGAAGCAATGGAGAACAGACACGAATGCGCGAAAGCCCATCGAGAAGCCGCGGTTCGAGCCCTCAATGAAGTAGCAAAAGCGACTCCCCTGACACAATACCAAGAAGGGGACCAAGTATGGCTCGAAGCAAAGCATCTGTCCCTCCCCTACGTGTCTGTCAAACTCGCGCCCAAACGCCACGGACCCTTCAAAATCTTGAAGGAAGTCTCGCCAGTGGCTTACAAACTACAACTGCCAGCAGCCTGGACCATTCATGATGTATTTCACAGCTCCTTACTCACCCATTACAAAGAGACCGAGGAGCACGGAATCAATTACCAACGACCACCACCAGAAATGATTGATAATGCTGAGGAATACGAAGTGGATCAGATTATCAACCACAGGTACCATGGGAGGCGACGTCAGCTCCAATACCTCATCCGCTGGAAAGGTTACTCAGCCTCTGACGACACCTGGGAGCCGGCTGACCAAGTACATGCGCCGGCATTAGTAAAGCAGTACCACCGACGACGCCCAATAACTGAAGGGACCGAGTACAAAGGGCCCAAACGTGCAACATGGGTCAAATCAACCGCCTCTCACTTTTCCGCCCCTTCGCAACTAAGAACAGCATGTCTTCCCCCCTCTCAGTCCCTTCCTACATCACAGCCAGCCCCAGCGGATGTGAAGAGCCCTTGCCCATCCCTCCGCGCACCCAGTCTGCCGCCAGCAAACAACCAGAACCCCTTGTCGTCCCGATGGAGGTGGTGGCCTCATCGGCTGAATTCAGTGAGTTTCAGCTCTCTCCACAGACAGTCTACGCTGCTCTCGAAGGAAACAGCCCCACCAAAGAGCAACTCGTCCTCATCACTCAGGGACTGGCAAGCGTTGTGCGCAAGAATGAAGAGGTCTCGAAGCAGAACAGAGACCAGCTTGCCGTACTCAAAGGACGATCTGACGCTCTGGCAGAGCATGAGGCGAACGCAGCTCGCCTGGAAGCAACCTACAAACATTGGAGAGACGACCAACTCGCAGCCGATGAGGAGGATCTGGGGGTACCCGAAGGGTATGAAGAGAACGAAGGGCGAGTGCCCGATTTCTTCATTCCAATCACTGATGGCGCATACACCATGCACACCCTCGCAGCTTATGTCAAACACGAGGGACAGTACTGCCTCGGCACCTCGGGAAAGGGAGAGGCGGTCTACCGCCAAGAACTCTTCGCCCCCAACCGCGCTACGATCATCGAAGAGGGGGAGTACCCCCAATGGTTCTTCGACGCCCTCACCGACCCCACCACTTACGACGCCATGCTGTGTCAAGCAGTCGAGCCAGGAGGAGACTGGGGGACCGCAGCTGAGTTTCAGCGCTATCACAAGACCGTCACTGACCTCAACGGGCTTCACATCGAGGCCCGAGAACTCCAGGCACACATCGACTTGCTCCACTATCAAGAGGAGCAGTGCCGTCGTCGCCTCCTCACGTCCCACAAATACGAGAGCTACGCTCTCTTCCGCAAACTACGTGACAAGCCCTTACTCCGAGGAGACAAAGATCGTAAGTTCTCCTCCATCCCCCACAGCTCTCGCCGTGGTGCAGCTCGTTTCTAGACCGAGGGTAATGTCATGGAGCGGCTTGCAAGGGGGCAAGAGAACCGCTGATGACATGTAGAAGTCGCGTTTGACCCCCAGGTGTGGTAGGCCTGTCTAGGCCTGGGGTTGGTAATACAGGTCGGACTCATAGTCAGCACGTATGTCAGCTTCATCAGCCTCTCAGTCAGCCATCTAAAGTAGCCGTATGACCAGAAAACGGTCGAAGTAGCAGTAGTAGTAGTCACGTGTACTAGTAGTACATATGCGCGTGCGCGCATCGAGACGAGACTCTAAGTCGAGTCTCCTTGTCCCACAAACAAGAGTAGTGACTTCGTTTTATTGTCTCTAGGAAAGCCGTGGCTTGTTTCGCTTTCCTTAGTCTTTTGTGCCTTTTCCTCTGTGCCCCTCAAGTAGCGGGCACGCCCAACGTCAACTCAAGTTCCAGTACCATCAACGAGTCGCTAGGTAGCGACAATAGTTATTTCCCACCAGCAGTAGTGGGCGCATCCGCTGAGTTATCCGAGGTTTCATCTGAACCACAGGATACTAACAACATCTAAGTGTCACTGCTCTCGCCGGTGACAACTACTGATACTTCGTCCCAAACTACTCGAAGATTGCATGACCCCTACTCGAACTAACAAAGAAAACCACACCATGGCACTGGGGAGAGGCACAAATGAGGGCGTTTGAAGAACTGAAAACAAGAATGTGCGGTAGCCCAGTACTAATCCAACCAAACGTCGAGAAACAATTCACACTTCATGTCGACGCATCAGCTTACGGCGTGGGCGCCGTACTCTCACAGGAGGGACAGCACAACCACCTCACAAAAACCCTAGCCCAAAGACACAAACCAGTCTTGCATCTGGTGGCATACTACTCTGCGACATTCACGCCCACAGAACAAAACTACGACATCTACAAACGAGAACTGTTAGCCGTCATGAAGGCCTTAGCCCACTGGAGGCACTATCTAGGATGGACAAAAGTGCCATTCGTAATCTGAACTGACCACGCCAACCTGCAATACTGGAAGTCACCAAGAAACCTAAATCGAAGAACCGCACAGTGGCACGCTGACCTCCAAGAGTATGACTACATACTGGAATATATTCCAGGTAAAACAAACACTGCAGCAGACATGCTATCCAGACCATCAAACGCGGATCATGGCGAGGACGATAACAAAGACATCACAATCATCCCACCACACCGAATCCGAGCAACACAAACAATCGATGGGAAGACCATCGTGCCCAACCTCAAAGAGCTCAGACGAACCATCCTCAGAAACACCCATGACGCACCCACATCTGGCCACCCAGGGAGAGATGAGACCCTGAGGAAAGTGCAAGAACGATACTGGTGGCCAAAGATGAAAAAATGGCTTGCAGACTACGTCAAAGGATGTGCAACGTGTCAACAGGTGAAAATACTGACGCACTGGCCTCACATCCCACTTTATCGCATCCCTTCAGAACCAGGCATGCTACCGTTCCAAACCATATCTATGGATCTAATCACTGGACTACCACCGAAGCGAGGACTAGATGCAATCCTCACCATTGTGGATCACGGATGCTCCCGCGCTGCCCTATTCCTCCCCTGCTCAACCAACATAACAGGACCAGGAATCACCCAACTCTACCTGGAGCACCTCTACCCATGGTATGGGCTGCCAAGAAAGGTCATCAGTGACTGAGACCCATGGTTCACATCGAGCTTCGGGAAGGCACTCACAAAAAAGCTAGGGATACAGCAAAACCTGTCCACAGTGGCCCATCCCCAAACAGACAGCCTTTCCGAATGGAAGAATCAATGGATAGAGCAATATCTACGACTAGTGACTGGTGGACAGCCGGATGACTGGACGGAATGGGTGGCAGTTGCAACCACGGTGCACAATAACTGAAGAAACAGCACGACCGGGCTATTGCCCAATCAAATCCTGATCGGTTACGAACTAACGCTGGGACCCGGAGATTTAGGGGTCCGAACCAACAATGAGGCAGTGGAGCAACGAGTGCACAGAATGGAAGAAGCCCGGAAGCAAGCGATCGAAGCAATCAATAAAAAGGCAGCCGAAACACCAGCGGGGCAATACAAAGCCGGGGACCAAGTATGGTTAGAAGGGACCCACCTGACCCTCCCACATCAAGGGTCCAAATTAAACCCGAAACAGTATGGCCCCTTTAAAATCCTCAAGGAGGTATCCCCGGTCACCTTCTTGCTACAGCTCCCCGCGTCATGGTTGATCCACCCTGTGTTCCATGCATCTCTCCTTACCCCATACAGGGAGACGGACACCCACGGGCCTAATTACACCCGACCTCCCCCTGAATTAATCGATAACGAAGAACAATACGAGGTAGAACAAATCAGAAACCATCGTCTGCAAGGGCGATCAAAGAAGCTACACTACCTCATAAAGTGGCGGGGCTATCCCGAAAGTGACAACACCTGGGAACCAGCTGACCAGGTGTACGCCCTGGATCTCCTTCGGGAGTATCACAAGCGCCGGCCCTTGAAAGAAATAAAAGGGAAGCAGAAACCCCCGGCAAAAGCATCAACCCACTTCTCCTCCACTCTCAAAAACATCATCGCCTCACTATGTCCTCCCCTGTCCCAGTTCCAGTCCCAGCCCCAGCTACACATATCGCAACCAAGGAGGCTGTCCAACCTCCCTCCGCAGCGGCCAGCTCCGGTCACCCCACTACCACCCCCTCCTCCAACACCATCCACCTCCCGGGCACGTTCCCCGACCTCGAAACGAACGCCTTCTGGGAAGGCCCTCTCTCTCCAGGCACCATGCGATCCATCCTGGACAGGTACAAAGATCTCGGCCCTGTCCAGCTCTGTCAGCTGGCCGCAGGCCTCGCCTCCACCCTACAGCAGCGGGAAACTCTGTTCCATGAGGAGGCGTGATGCCTCAAGCGGCAGTTCGAGGAGATCAACTGAGACAACCGCGAGCTCAAGGCACAAATTCAGCAGATCGACGGAGAACCCCTCCTGTGCCCAGACAGATACATCGAGAACGACGGGAGGCTCCCCGAGTTCACGATCACCACCCCCGACGGCGAGAAGCCCACCGTTTTCATCAAACAGCTGGACGACGGATGAGTGGCTAGCCTGGCGGCCAATGCCACGGGCGACCATGACGCCCAAATCATCGAGCTCTATGCTTGCCCCGACTTTGACGACTTCCCCCTATCCCCGCTCCCGCCTTGGTTCCGCACCCACCTATGGGGGACGGAAGTCGACTACCACCCCCTACGCGAAGCCGTCATCGAGCTGGACGACTGGCCCTTGCTTGCCGAAGTCACGAGGTACCACATCCTGGATTGCAAGTGCGACACGTTGCGTGCCGAGCTACGCTTGGCTCAGGCAAATTTGGCAGCATCTGAGGCCGCAAAAGAAGCCTGCGAAGACCGGCTCATTGCAGCAAGGGCCGCAAAGAAGATCCCGACGGTGGGGGTCGAGCGGTATCAGGCGCAGTTGGCAAGATGGTCAGGATGGAGGAAAACAGGATGAGGGCATCCTGTCTAAGCGGAGGAGTGGTGTAACCGGCCTGGGGTGATGGTTCAACACCATCGCGCCCCTGTAAGTTGCGGAACCGGCCAAATAGAGGATTCGTGCCCTGTTTCTTGTCTGTGCCCCGTTTCATGTACATCAGCTTGTGATTTCTGAGTGGCTTGTGCGATTGGGTGTTATTGTCTGTGTCATATAAATAGGTAGCACTGCCCCTTCAGGCCCTGGCCTGCCCTCAAGTACTATGTACTATAAATAGGGGACTCATTACGCCTGGTAGAGGCAAGTTGAGTCTCTTGTCTCAATACTAGCAGTGTTCTACTTCTTTGCGGGTGGCTACTGAGTTGGAGCTCAGCAAGCGGTAACCCGGGTATTGACATCAACTTGCAAGTCAACTTCATCTCTATACGTCTTCTAGGACACGTCGAGTCCTAGCTACTCAACTTAGTGTGTCTATTGTTGCTGTCAAACCCTTGGCGGTGACAGCAGTAGTCCTTGCAGGAACAGTTGCATTGTATTCTGATCCATTGGATTGTAACCAGCCTTGTGTGCTATGCTCTCGAATGTGGAGATGTACTCATCTATTTCTGGCCATCTCATTTTTAACTCCTGCAGTTTGATACGTGCCTTCTGTGCTTTTTGCAAGTTGAGGAAGTGAGTCTTGAAGTTGTGGATGAATGTTGTCCAGACTGCATGTACATTGTCCACTGGCTGAAGCGTACCAAGCCAGTCCAGCTATTGTTCTGTCCATCAGTTGACCTCTGCTCCTTTGATGCAAGTGAGGGCAATGGCTACTTGTTTGATGAAGGAGGCTAGCAATGGAACATTGTGGTTAATGAGGAAGTATGCTCAGAGTTCTCACAGGAAACTCTCAGCTTTGGTTTGATCTCCTTCAAAGATTGTTGGTAATGCTCCCATTGGTTTGTCATCCACTTGGATTGGTTGTTGCAGCTGTCCTCCTCCTGGTGCATTTCTGCCTCCACCTCCTCCTGGTGGACCACCTCCTCTGCTTGGTCCCCTGCTTCCTCCTTTAGTCAGTGGTCCCATTCTTCCTCCTGCCTGGGTTGTTGTTACAGCTGTTGCTGCAGTTGACATATTGGTGGTGATGGTTGGGTTGGTTGTTATTGCTATATCTGCAAGGGCAGTGATGGCTGCTGACAGATTAATAGGTGATTTTCAAATTTGTTAGTTGAGAGGGTCTTCCTCTTCTTTGCCTTTGGAGCCTTCATCCCAGTTAGTGATGGTAGGGGCCTCTTTGTACATGTTCACTGCTTCTCCTTCATGCAGCCCATTGTATTGATCAATACATCATGCTCTGCAATCAAGAAATGGGGACTCTCCTGCGTTCCTCCAATTAAGGGTATACCAATGTTGGTCTTGCAGGTAGACTGCTCTGATTTGTGTCCCTCCTACTTGGATAGCATATGCATGAAAGGGGAAGGTTTGGTCTTCCCAATAAACAGCAGTGTTTTGTAATGCTCATTCCCAATTGATGGGAAGTTGGATGTATTGCCTCTCTTCTGGGGCCATGGTGATAAAGAAGCCAAGTCTAATGTCACTGGCAAGAGCAGTGTCACACCCAGGATAGGTGTGTTGGGGTTCTTCAATGTGATTCTAGCAGTCTTTGCTAATTAGTTCAGCCTTCCTTGTCCAAGAAGGTTTCTGTTGATGGTGATGGTCATCTGCTGTGGGAGTCAGCCTACTTCAGGCTTAAAGTGGAAGGTGTAGTGATGGGGAGCAGTGGTGCTCAGGAGGGATAGGAGTAGGAGGTTGGTGATGAGGAGGACAAGGCATTAGAAGAGATGGTTATGTCTCTCTGTACTGGTGTTCAAGTTGTGGTTCAACAATTGTGATATAAGCGAAGGATTGCCTCACAATCCTGAGTGATTTGGTTCAGTTTCTTAGAGCGAAGAATCCATGCAGTGGATTCTGAGTGACTGGTTTCATTTGGCCTAAGTCCATCTAGGCTTGAACCAAGTGGTTCCGGTTCATATGGCTTTCAGGAAGCTTGCATATTGGATACATTCTCAAGTATGTCTGACCCAGTTAGCTTTCTCAACTGTGGTCTGTGTCTTTCTAAGGATTGGGTCTAAGGGTGTTGTCCCTTGACTAAATGTTCTTCTGAGTCGCTCCTTGTTCTGAGCTGACTTGTCAGTTTTGAGTATCGATGAGGATGCCATGTTACTAAACTGGCTCATGTCCTTTAGTCTGTTATTCTTAGTACTAGCTGCCTTGGCCTAGTCTTAGTCTCAGAGATGAGAACAATGATAGAGTTGAGTGGATCAGTTGCTCTTAGGATAGGAGGGTGCTCCCTTCTGACTGTGTGAGGCTTTAAAGTCCTGTATTGCACAGAAGACCAAGCTTAAGGCTGGTCCTCAGAACATGGGGCCTTTATATACTACTGGAAAATGAGGCTGTGCTAGCTACACATTGCTGCGCTTCTGGATGCTGTGCATGTGCAGTATCCGCAGTAAATAGTACAGTAATCCACAGTAAGGTGGATGGGAAGGTGACATGTCTATTAAGGGACTGCACCGCAGCAAGTACATAATGAAAAATGGGGCACATATCAAGTAGAAAGGAGGGTACCAAGAGAAAGAAAAGAAATTGTATAGGTAAGTACTTGTATGAGTATTGTAAGTCCTTACCAGCTGTCATCAGGCCATGACAGCAGTGACACTTAGATGTCATCAGTACTCTGAGTACTGAAGGAAATTGCTGAAGACTCAGCCAGTATGCCCACTACTACTGGTGGGAAATAGCTGTCACTACTTTCAAGCAACTTGTTGATTGTACTAGAACTTGCACAAACGTTTGGAGTGCCAGCAGTATGTGGTACACAGAGAATGAAGCACAGAAAGCTCAGGAGAGTGAAACAAGCCATGGCTTCTCCTAGAGGCAATAGAACGATAGCCACTACTCCTATTGCACAAGGAGACTTGACTTAGAGTCTTGTCTCTGCACGCGCACATGTACAAATACTACTGTTACACGACAAGGTACTACTGACCATTCTGTGAATCCTGGGAACTCCAGTTAATCGGCCCTGACTCTGGCTGACTAACAGTTACTCCTGCTGACTGAGACACTTACTGATGCTGACTGAGGCTCTACAAATCACGCTGACTATCCTAGGATACTAGCTACTAGGAAAGTCCGAAAGTCCAACCAGTATCTTACTAACCCCAGGCCTAGACTGGCCTACCAGTCCTTGGGGTCAAATGCCTCTCTTAGATGTCATCAGTGGTTCTCTTGCCCTCTTGCAAGCTGCTCTGTGGCATATATGCTTAGTATGATGCCTTAGAGATGCATCATCCTTCTACTTAGTCATTTGTACTTACTGTACAAGTAGCCACAGGGCCTATAAAAGCCCCCTAAAGCAAGACTAAAGCCTTAAGCTTAGTCTCTTGTATAATACAGGACTTCTAGTTCATCCCTTGTGAACTCAAAGCTTAAAGAACCATCAGAACCATCCCCTTGCACCTTAGAAAGTATCCTAAGGCCTGCTAAATCAACTTAGAGCCATATTTTTGATGAAGTGCAGCTGAAGAGGGTGGTTCACACAGAGAAAGAACTCTGTAGGAGATGAGACGTCTTGCTCACTCCCAAGGGTGTATTTATAGTCCCTATGGTCTACATATGTCCATAAGCCCTTAAGGGGTGAGTACAGGCGTCCACTATATCGCATAATTACAATATTCTACATATGGACAAGTCCAAAGAGTCCACACATACCCTGAGCGCTTAGAAGGGGTACGCATAAGTGTAGAACTGTACTAAAAGGTCCGTATGTGATTGTAACTACCTGATCGTAAAGACAGTAGGTAAAGTGTCAATCTGAAACAGTTTGATCATACAATAATCGAGTCAGATAACAAAAGAGAGTTCTTAGATCGGCCATAAGGGCGTAATCACATTGTTCTGGGGTATTGTACGTACGTAGGTGTCCATGCAGTCCATGTGCCAACATGTGCTCACTAAGTCCGTAATTGTCCTGGAGCATTAAGTGCCCCTTGTAATGTCCAGGCCAGTTCTACCGAACCCCTGAGCATGAGACTGTCCAGTCCGGGCATAGCTGTGCAGACGTTCCGTCTCAACATCCCCCTGTGATCCAACAATTATGGAGCACAAAGGCCCATGTCAGGGTTGAAGCGCAGAAGGAGGGTGTGCGAGAGTGACTTGGTGAAGCCATCTGCAACCATTTCTTCCATAGGTGTATGTATTAGAGAAATTTGACCATCCTCTATGTACTCGTGAATGACATGATGCTTAATGTCGATGTGCTTGGATCAACAGCCGGTGACTGGGTTTAGCGCGAGGTCAACTGCGCCTTTGTTGTCACCATGTAGAGGGACAGGGTCCTCGATGGTGTACCCAAGTTCCTTCAAGAAACCTCGGTACCAGACAGCTTGGTTGGCTGCATCGGCCAAGGCCATGTACTCTGCCTCAGACATGCTTTGGGTGATGGTCTTTTGTTTATGGGACGACCAGGAAATTGCGCCATTAGCAAGCAAGAATACATAACCGGAAGTGGAATGACGATCCTCCGTGTTGTCTCCCATAGAGGAGTCAGAGTAGCTGTGAAGGCCATCGCCATTGGCCCCATCATAGCACAAGCGCATGTCCTTAGTTCCCACTAGGTAGGATAGAATGTATTGGGTGAGGCGTAGATGTTGTTTGGAAGGGTTTGCTGCATACTGGGCCAAATGTGATACAGCAAAGGAAATGTCCAGACGAGTGCCAATCTGTACATAAAGCAGGCTGCCTATGAGGCTTTGGTAGTGTTTAATCTCCGCAAGGGAGGCCTGCTCAGTGTTTTTGACCAGGTGCACATCTGCACCAGCTGGTAGTGGGGTATTATGTGGGTTCGCGTCCGACATGCCAAAGCATTCTAGTACATCATGTACGTAACCAGACTGGTCGATCTCAATGCGGTTACATGACCTGTTGCAGGTGATTCGAATCCCCAGATAGGATTCTATTTCCCCAAGGTCTGACATTTCGTAACACTTCTGTAGATCTTCTTTTAAATGCTTGATGGCTTCTAAAGAAGCACCCATAATAGTGATGTCATCAACATATAGAATGACGATCAACAGAGATGTATCCTCCCCCCATGATGAAGACATCACATAAATGTAAACTCTGGCATCGGAGAACGTCTGCTTAAAGCCAAGTTCCAAAAGGAAGCCATGGAATTGCAAGTTCCATGTGCGGGAGGCTTGTTTGAGACCATAAATAGATTTTTTAAGCCTGCATACTTTATTCTCCTTTCCAGCGACAATGAAACCTTGTGGTTGCTCCATGTAAATCTCCTTGTTGAGCACACCATTGAGGAACACCGATTTGACATCCATCTGGTGTATGTGCCAGTCTTCTAGCACAGCTAACGCTAGGAGGAGTCTGAGAGACTCAAAACGTGTGACTGGGGAGAAGGTTTCATCATAGTCTATGCCAGGGATCTGCATAAATCCCTTTGCCACTAGCCGGGTGCGGAAGCGGCCATCGGCTTTCAACTTGAATACCCATTTCGATTTTACAGCTTTGCGGCCCACTGGGAGATTGACTAACTCCCATGTGTCATTTTTAGCTAAGGCATCTATCTTGTATTGACATGCCTTCTGCCACTCATCGGCATCTTTAGACTTCAGAGCCTCAGCATAGGTAACTGGATCCCTTCCTACGTAAGCTGCGGCAAACAGTTCTGCGTGCCCTAGCCACTGGGCACCAGGCACCTCAGCGTTGTCCTCATTAAAGTACCTTCAATTCGGTACCAGCACACGCGCCGATCGCCTGGGCGCAACGAAGCGCTCAGCAAATCCCCCTGGAATCATAGGATCCAGTGGAGATTCTTCTGCTCGCTTATAGGTTCGCGAAGCAGAAGGGCGGGGCGGTGGCGTAGAAGGAGGAGGGCGCTTAGCAATAGGTGTAGAAGGGGGAAGAGTGCCTTGGGTGGGTGGTGTAGAGGGCTGCTCTACTTTGGGTTCAAGTAACTTGTCAACCTGATCTTCATCCTCAGAAGAGGAAGTAGGTGACGCTGCGCGTGGGGGTAGTGGTGGTGCAGATGTGTTAGGTTCTGCATTCGCTGGAATAAATGGAATGGGGATAGGAGGAGGAGATGCAGTGAGCCCTTGGTGTGTAGAGGGCTCAGTCTCTTTGTCTACAGTGGGAAAGCTACTCTTGTCGAATGTCACATCCCTTGACACACGAACAGAGCGGGTACTTTTATCCCAGAGGCGGTATCCCTTACTACTGGCCTCATACCCGATGAAGACAACGGGCAGCGCTTTCGCGTCGAGCTTGCATCGCTTGTCAGCTGGCACATGCATATATGCCTTGCATCCGAAGACACGGAAATATGAGACGTCCGGAATGTGACCAGCATTCCATTGCTCATGAGGGGTCTTCCACTCCAGCGAGCAGATGGGAGTGCAGTTGTAGATGTGAACCGCAGTGCTCACAGCGTGCTCCCAGAAGCCATTTGACAAGCCAGCTTGGTGAAGCATGGACATTGCCTTGTCCATAATGGTGCGGTTGAACTGCTCAGCCTTTCCATTCTGCTGGGGTGTACCCAGCATCGTTAACTGGTGTTCAATACCCTTCTCGTTCAAGTAGGCTCGGACTATAGCCCCTGTGTATTCGCCACCTCTATCAGACCGTAGGATGCGTAGTTTTTTGGAGGTTTGGGTGGTAGCCCAATTAATATATTTTTTGAATGCATCCAGAAACTGGTCTTTTGTTTTTAAGAAGTAGACGACTGCGAGGCTAGTGTAGTTGTCGATAAAGGTGGCTATATAGAAGGAGCCGTGCAAAGACTTGGTCTGCATAGGACCCACTAAGTCCAAGTGAACGATTTCTAATATTTGGGTCGCCCTCTTAGAAGAGGACAGGAAGGGTTTGCGAGTGGATTTGCCTGTCTCGCAGCCATGGCATAGTGTAGGTATTGCCATGTCGACACCAGAGAAGTCCATGCCTTGTAGGGAGAGAGGGACCATGTTCTTTTAGTGCGCGATGGGACAAATGCCCCATGCGCTGATGCCAGGTATGGAGTGTGGTAGACTCCTTTCGGTGCGTGTTCAGTGCCCCGGTGTCAGAGTCAACCCAAAAGAGTCGACCTTCATGGTATCCTGAGGCCACGACTTTGTTTGTGACAATAATGTCGAAGCCACACGAGTGGAAAGGTATGGCAGCCCCTTTATCCAGGATGGATCCAAGCAATAGAATGCGATTTCCTATGCCGGGTGCATAGATAGCATCTTTAAGGGTAATCCGCACTCCCTGCAGGCTTGTGAACACAGCAGTTCCCACACCTAACTGTGAGATTACAGTACCCTGCTTGTCACTGAGATGTATGGTCCCTTTGACTGGTGTGTAGGTGACAAAGTCAGAGTGGTGGGGTGTGATGTGGTGGGTTGCCCCGCTGTCCATTAACCAACGCGATTTACTTGCAGCGCACAAGGAAACACCGATGTCATTTACCTCCTCAATGGAGGTGGTTGTGTCTACGACATGACTATTTACGGCCTTGTTGCCGCTGCTGCTCTCCTGCTTCTTTTTGCATCTGCCTCATCCTTTTCTTCTTTCGGCAATCGGGCTTGATGTGCCCTTTCTTGTTGCAGTAGTGGCAAACAAGATCGGCATGCTTCTCCCTTTTATTGGAGCTGCTTTTGCCTTTGCCTTTCCCCTTGATTGGGGCGATTGCATTGAGGGAGGCGGAACTGCCAGACCTGGACCTTCTTCATTCTGTATGCGGGCTATGATTTTGCCTGGTTGAAGCAGTGTGGGGTCGCTGGCGGCAAGGATAGTTGAGGTAAGAACCTCGTAGGAGTCGGGGAGAGTGTGGAGTATGATAAAACAATATTGGGTGTCAGTGACACCCATCTTGGCATTGGCAAGGTTAATGTGGGACTCATTCAGCTTGGTGAGCTGGGTCCCATTGGCTGACTTTCGTCCAGCCTGGCTTGTGTGAGCGCGATCCAGTCATTGAAGACGGTGGTGCTACTGGAGACTCCGCCATAGAGCCTCTTAGCTGATCCCACCTGTCTTTGAGGGTCGGGTAGGTGTTTTCGTCGGCGATCTGGGAGAAGACTCCCGCGGTCATGTACAGTCGGAAGTACGCCTTGAGTCGGCGTTGGTATTGTTCCACTCGTCTACATCGGCGCCGGTAGGACAGCTCCGGAAACGTAAGTGGTCTTCCGCTTGTAGATCGTTAAGATTGCCTCGAAGGTGCTGGACCATTCCACCACCCAGTACCATCAAACTGTGGGAGCTTGACTCCCGATGGTATAGCAAAGCTTGACTGGAATGCATTTGAGATGCGCGTGGTTATAGCTGGCTGGGAAAGGGGTGCATTGCCCGAGACTGTGTTGGTGGGAGTGTTGGGTCGAGAGGACATGTTGTGACTGTGCCGAGGAGCGGTCAGCACGAGTCCCTGCTAGCACACAGGTGCAGTAGAGTGCCACCTCCTGTCTGTGGTACTGTATGGCCAGAACACTAATGTGTCCTGCCTCTGCGTGCACTTCTATGTATGATAGGTAGTATGAATTCTTATAGTAGTTCTATTACCGCTGAAGCGCTACCCACAGCTCCAGGGGAGTCATGTCAGAGATGAGCCAGCAGCCACTTCCCTAGAGGACGCAGATGTGAAATATCTGCCGCTCTAGTGGGTCCGCGAGTCTCTGATTAACGCCTAGATGATTGGGCGCATGACTAAGTAGCTAGGGCATGGATATCCTGACTGTGGGGCGTCGCACCCCAGAG
>WTXH01000448.1:0-17031 GCA_022376555.1 Russula compacta | reverse complement strand
GCCCATACACGCAAGACAAGCACTCACAACCCCCATTACATGTCGACATCAAGTACGCCGCAACTGTACACGCATTCTGGTCGAGACTGTTGAAGGTCTGGACAAGCCGTCCCAGTCAACTATCAAAGGAGGTCCGCAAAGATACTTTGTGAAGCCGTACCCATCCCCAACTCACTAAGCTGCTGGTCGGGCAATTCGGAGCAAATATTTGAGCAACCACAACCCAGGAAAGAGTAGTAACAGGGACGTGAGCGCAGCGAGATTTGACATTTTGGTGGGCAGGGGGACTAGGGGAAACTGGGCACGGCGCTCAAAAACGTGTGCAGTTGTTCAAACCCCTTATAAGCGACACCATCTGGTATGAGTTACCCACTACCCACAGCCACGCATTTGACAATTGCCGGTCTGGTACCACCGCCGCCGTCCCAGCCGTGCCTGGATCCGTCACTCGCAGGCTCCTTCAGTTCTGGCTTTGTGGCAGGAGCCACGTCTTAGAAAATGGCACAGTATATGCGCCTGCTAGATTCGATGCATCAATATGATATTAGGTATTACAGTACACGAAAAAGAAGACATGGGCTCACCACGCACCACTAACAAACCATACCAGTACAAGCGCCCTCACCTGACTCAGGGGCACTTTTCATCTCAGCAGGACATTATTACGTCAATCGGTGCTTGGCCATGCTTGATAGGGGCGCTTTTGATTGTTTTCGATGATCGATCAATCTCTGATTCGGCACAGCCAGCACGATTTGTGCGATTTATCCAACGGTTCTGCTCGTTGGAGTGTTACGCCTGGCGCGAATGTAGGCCAGGCAAAGCATAGGTGTATTGTTATCTTTGGTCTCCGCACATTGCGGCCGCCGCATGCGAGCGTCAAGGAGGCGAGGAACGCCACGGAACGCCTTGTCGGTCTCACGGCGTCTCCCCGGTTGCCATCTATTTTGTCTTCACAGCACACATCTTATATCTTGATTCCTATGCGCATTGCCGCACACTGTAATTGTACTCCCCATTTCCAGTTCCATGAATTTTTTTGAGATCAGTTGAGTGAACGTCGAACTACGATGCCACACTGGTTTGAAGTAGTAGGACTAAAATTGCCACGGGTGGCGCCCTTCCCTTTTCCCATTTTTGTATCAGCGGCGCAGCCCATCATAATTCGATTCGGAACAATTTGGGTTGCAGAGGGAAAAAGTGCGGGCCTGTATACTATAACTGCTTCGGCTGTCAAGGGCATGGGCAGGTGCCAGGTGGAAGTATTCACCCATTTGGGGATAAGCCGCCTGTCATGTCAGACACTAGTGGCAAGACCATGTGGGCCATGGGTTGTCTTCATGATCTTGGTTTCTCTGCTTGCACGACTCGACGGTGGAGATCCCGCGCATCTGGCCTCGACGTCGTGCATTCGTTGCCACTACCTACGCGCACCCGCTGAGCCCGCGAGTGTGCCATGAAGAACAGCGTGGAGGCGTCGTGGTCACGGTAGCCCGGCCGGCGTCCGTTTATGAAGTGTCGTTGTCGTGTCTGTGTCCGTGATTTTGATGACCACGCCCGTGTCACTTGTGCATTTTGCTTCATCACTGATGAACAACGACCTCAAGGGATAATCTCTTTAAGGCCGTGTCGTTTCTGCGTCTCAATTTACTGAAGAGGTTATGTGATTACTGGTGAGGGTGAGTGTCCCCGCACTGATACATCATCCTGGTAAACTTGAATGACTACTGCGACGGCCGATGTTAATCAGAAGTATGTATGCAAACATGCTCCGGGATTGCCTTCTTTTGAGCACGAAGAACCCAGCGTTATCAGGGAACAAAACCGCCTCCATGACAATGACAGATTGAGTATCATGGTCCATACTGTCGTCAAATCAGGAAGGAGGATTGGCCCGATCCATCACGGAAGCACTAAATTCACTACTTTACGGCACACCTGACAAACTCTTCAATTTGATATCGATATCGATACAACGCGCTAGCGTGGGCTGGACTGCTGCCGACGGCCGCTGCAGTGTTACCCGTAACCGTAATTGGCTTGGGCCAGCATTTATTATATTATGATACCACACCTCAAGAGGAAGTATCCCGAGGGATCCCCTTGGCCCTGCTCTTCAAGTTCTCCTCCATTCTGCGCTCAAGATGTTGACGATCTCCTCCCTTGCGGCGATTCTTTTGCTTGCCTCACACCTGTCACCCGTAGCAGACGCTCAGGTTGTGGCCCCTACATGCAACCCATCGTGGTCTTGGGTATGTCGCACCGTCTCCCTGTCATCAAACCAATGAGAGTTTTAATGCTGTATCCCAGTCGTCCAACTCACTCGGACAAAGCCCTTGTACCGTCGCTGCATTCTTGCAGGGCGTGTGTGACAACGGAGGTGCGCACGATTCTTGAACATCATCACATGCTCTGCAGGCTCACCCGGATGGGGGGGAGGAAAGTGTTTACGATCCCGGACTTGATCCCTGATGACTCCTACGTTGGCCGACTGGTACAGGCGATGCCGCCGATTTGTGCAAGTGCAACACTATCGTCTACTCGCTCATGAGCGCTTGTGATGCATGCCAGGGCGGCAATGGTTCTCGTGCGTCGTTGCGCTTCTCGCTTCCGTGCCTCGCAATCGCGCGCTCATAATATATCGTAATGATGGGCACATCTGTAGATGGAACATGTGGTCGCACAATTGCTCTTCCATTGATACCCCCACAACGTTCGTCTCGACTCACCCTGATTTTTGTTTCGTCCTGACATCTCACCCTTGCCCTCTGGTCCGGTGACTCCCACAGGTATTCAAATGTCATTCCTGATGGGACGCGTGTGCCGGGGTGGGCTTTTCTCGATGTGACAGTCAGTCGCGCCCTTGTTGCGCCCTTGTTGTCATCCCCTTGTATCGAAACTGATATATTTCTCTCACGCCACATCAGAAGGAGGGAACATGGGATCCCGTCTTATCATATCAAGTAGGCGGTGAGTAGTGTGTCCCCAATTTCGGCAAGGACACGATCTATAAGCCTACATCATTATCGCTCATAACTTATGTGCGCCGCCGCCCACAACACACAGACAACACCGAGGCTGCCTCTGGTGGACCAGGATCTCTCTCCCCGCTTCCGACACCGACCACGACCCAGACGTCTGTCCCGGGGCTGACGTCGTCGCAATTAGCATCTACGAATGGTCACGGCAAGGGGAGAAACGTCGGCGGAATTGTTGGGGGCATCTTGAGTGGCATTGCGTTCATCGTGGCATCGGTGGGCCTGTTGCTCTGGCGTGCTCGTATCAAACGCCGCAGGACGACGCGCGCGGCTGCTGCGATGATATTCGCCAATCATGCTATGCCTCTGCAAGAGAAGGTGAACAGGGGTCGAGATTACTCGGAATCACGCAATATCTTTCAGGAAACGATTTGAACTACATGGACGTGCGTGGGGTGCGTTTTGGTAGAGGAGGATAGTAGGCAATGGATACACTGCCGCATGCCTGGTACTCTTGTTGATCTTTCCTAGTTTGATTCCTATGAGTTTGGAACTGTCATGATATATCTGGCATAGGGTAGGTATTTCAGTTACATGGGGTTAGGTACGACTACATTTCTATCAGAAGATGGCCATAATGTATGGTCACTACGTATACCCGATGTTACCGAATCATGAACAAAAAGGGAAGCAGGGCACACTAGGGAGATGGTAAACAGGTTGCGTAATACGTATGGAGACCCTAACGATAAGGGAAACTTCGCCATCAAAGGGCGAGTGTAACGGGCGCGTTGCTAGTAGTGATGCCAGCCCAGCTGGACCCTTCCGCCTCAGGGCATCCTTCGCACGGCACCCACGAAACGTTGCCGATTATAGCACGGCCCGCTACGACGCGTTTGTTCGCCTCGCGTTCACGCCGGCGCCCAGCCGGGTCCTCGACACCGGGCAGCAAATGCAGCGTGGGGCGGAAATGCGTCGTCCGGAGTAGGAAGCCACCCTCGAATGCTGGATGCAGCGCCAGATGCGCCGGTGCGTTCCTCGTGGCTCCATCAAAGACCAGGCGCGAGTCTGGTGGTCCCGTGGAGAAGGAAACATCCAAGGCCGCATTGCTTGTGCATGTGTAGAAGCGGAAGTACCCGCCTGTGCCCAAAGAGGAGTTGGTGGATAGTGAGACGTTGGAATTGAGTGCACTGCGCGTGCTGACGCGTTAGCGGAACGGACTGGGGGTGTGCGCTGTCGTCCTTACCCATTAGTAGATTTCAAGGAGACCACCGTTGGCTCGCTTGGCACATTGCTATGAGCATTGAGGGATACATTGATAGGGCTATTAGTGGTGGAAAGCTTCAAAAGTGTGGTGACGTTGAACGATCCCTCAATTTTGCCGTTTTTGCCTTCCGCTACAATGGATTCTCCGGTGACCGACTATTGAAGTGACAGCTTAAAGGGAGGGGTACCAAGTATAATCGAGGAAGGTCGGCTCACGGTCACCGTTACAGGACTATTCGTCGACTTGAGAATGAATCTACCAAAGCTGAGGCCAGAAAGATCATCTACATCCAAAACGAATCCGGGAACGTCGGCTGCGAACGTTGACACGTGGCGGACTCTACCGTGTGTCGGGGATGGGAACGTGACGTCAACTACAAAAAAGAGGCTGTCCTTCCGCCTGGGTGGGATCCATCGGAATGGAGTCTGGAAATGCAACAATCGAAGTGTCCAATGAACGATGGTTTTGTCTGGTCTCACGGATAAGGACCCACCAAGATCTCTACGCCCTTGACCCCATTTCCGAGTCCACGCTCCACGAGGCACACCCTCGCACTGGAAAGATCCTCCTTCTTATGATAGTGGGCAGCCACGCTAACCTTCAAGTCCTTCACCTCCGGTGACTGGTGGACCCGCACAATACCAGAAGATAAGGAACCCCTGGCGCCGACAAATAGAACTTCTGCATCGATTGGAAGATTAAACTCTACGCTTTCCCACGACACAGAAGAGGGCAAGGAAACCGGGAGAGGAGGGTGCGTATCGTTCGGCGAGCGTCCCCAGCTGGCGCACTTCAAAAGGTCGCCACTGGTGAAAGCGGTTTGTGGAGGATCAGCCTTTGGGGCGGCCAGATCAGTAGTGTTCTAAAGAGGTCCATCAAGAACAACTTGAACTCACGACGAACTGAGATTGATAAGAGGAGAGGAGTGCCTCTGCAGTTCTGAGGCAATTGAAGGCAACGAGGATCAGCACGGTAGATAAAAAGGCTGTGCTGAAACGACTTGAAGTTGCCTCCCGCTCCGAGGGAGTGTAGAGGAGAGGAATAGAAGGATCGTCCATGTCCTCGTTTGCAGAATAAGAATAAAAGAACTATCCCGAGTAGTTGCTGGAACTTACTTTAGGGGAGATAGCTAAACATTCATGGGAAAGGGTCCGTCGTATGTCGTGACTTTTTCATCGCTAAGAAAGGATACTGGGCTGCGCCTGTCAAGTCAACTGCCGATGCTTTTAATTTACTGCAGATTGCATCTACTACTCTGAGATACATCAATGATCTATCCGAGGTTATAGTTTCTGAGACCCAATTCTGGTGTGCGTAGTACGAGTACGGCAGCTTCAGACCAGTCAGCTACTGACGACGGTCGAGTGAACGGGTGCGGGGATGATAAGCGTTGATTTGACGTCATGCATGATCGCCGTCCCCGGACCGACGGTTCCATAAATGTGGGCTCGCTCGGATCCCGCTTTGCGGCAACCAACTGAAGGAACGGATGTACTAGTTGTGGTTGTGGTACTACTATCTCGTCGTACTTTTGGGAACCAAGGACCAACAAAAGATGGCCTATCGGCATGAAACACAGCAGCGCACTCCCATGTCCCATACCTCCAACTCAACCTCCGATATAAATGCCCTACGTATTCGTTGCAACGCGCCTGAATCCATCAGATCCCACACCATCCCTACAGATTCTCACCTCCTTATCGCCCTCTCCATTGGAATCAGATCATCCAACCGGAAATGGGTTTTTCCCCTCACACTCTTCTCATAGCAAAGCCTCGTGCACTACTATTACATCGACACCCCCTCCTGTCACTTCTCCACTTAATAAGCCGTTGAAGTCATCCATCAGGTGCGCTAGCTCTCGGGATCAAAGGGAAACCTTTGTCCCCACTTCGCCCATTATTCGCGGAAGCACTCTCCCGTCAAGTCAGAAGAGTGTTCGCTTCAAGATAGTGACAGCGAACTAGAGTCCGTCTGTTTCTTTCGCGCTACTGAACGACCGTGTGCCATCTCCAGTCCCCATTCTGACACTGAATCGGAGACGGAATCCGAGTTCGAGGACGCGTCATTCACACAGCCCGTCGCGGCAGTGCCAGTGCCAGTGCCACTCGAAGTCACAAACCTATCGTTCATCCCTTCGCCGTCCACTCTGCTGTGCTCAAATGTCAGGCTCGAATCGCTCTCCCTCCTCCGCGCGCGGCCCCCTCTGCTCCGCGGCATCGTACACGTCCGCAACATCGCATACGAGAAGCACGTTGCCGTGCGCTTCACGTTCGACCGCTGGGTGACCACGTCCGAGGCTCAGGCGGGGTACGTTGGCCCCACTGTGGCATCATCCGACGCCAACAGTACTTGGGACCAGTTCGTGTTCAACATCTCTCTCGAGTTTTGCGTGCCACGGCCTGGAGCCCTGTCGCGCACCCTCCTTTTGGCGGTGCAGTTGGTCGTACCGGGCGTCGGCGAGTGGTGGGACAATAATGGCGGTAATGACTTTTGCGTTGTGCTTATCGCTGACAGTATGGGAAGCACGAAGCCCCCAGGGCTGCTGACCCTGGCTTCAGCTTCAGGTGCGACGCACTGCTTGTGAACACCGCTGAAAACGCCCTTGTCCTCGCTTGCCCCGCAGTTCGGGACGTGCTCTGCTCTGCATCGTGCAGGCTACAATGGCTCGGACACACCCGTTACTGACGCCATATGTTGCATCTGTTGCTACTGCACGTCGCTTGACACGTGGGATAGATGTTGGCTGGGGTTCTGCGTTTTGCCAGTGGTCATGATTCGTTCTTTTGGAAACGGGAAAGTTAAGGCGAAGCCAATGGAATGCAACTTCCGTGCGCGGGCGGGATGTGAGGAGAGGATGAGGGGTTTTTGTATGTTATACAGTAATTACATACCCTATCGATCTAATGTATTATTGCACGCTTTTACTTTCAAAGCATGGTCGCCATGTATTGTGAAACTGCTCTGGTCAACAAGACCGCAATCCTTCCACCAGATCGGCCTGTTGACTACTTGCATCAACATGCAGCCAGGGACAGCATGCCTACAAGAGGTGCCCGGGCCTGCCTTGTCTTTTGCGTCCATGCTCCAAATTATTGAGACGTTAAGGTAATGACGGATCATGATTGATTGACCTTATGTAGTCCAATAGTCTTCGGGCCGGTCGGATGTCACACGGATGCCGAGCCAGACCAGACTAGACAATCACTAACAGTACTCCAGTCCCCGGCTGGCACTGGCTTTGCCAATGCGGAAGTATCATCCGAGTCTAAAGCTGGCCAGAGCTGGTCGTACCCAGGAACAAAGGACCAAGCAACATCGGCCGACTGACATGATGCATGAGACACGGGCAGGCAGTGCAAGTGTGGGGCAAGATTGACCCAACCTCCGATGGCGACACAAAACTTGAAGTACTTATGTATTTATTGCAACGCGCCTGAATCAATCAGTTTCCACAACACCCCTGCATTTCCTCACTTCTATTTTATCGCGCTCTGCATTGGCTCCGGATCATTCTGTTGGGAATAGGCTTTCACCAATATCCACCAGTGTTCTTCCCCCACACTCACCCAAGGCAAGGCCTCTTAAACGACTCGTCCCTCCTGTCACTTCCTCAGGTGATAGAGCGTTAACAGTCATCAATAAAGTGCTCTAGCTCTCGGGGCCATAGGGGAGTTTCCGTTTTCATTCTAATCAGTGTTTGCCAAAACATTCTCCCGACAGATTACTGGAGGGGTGCTCACTTCAAAAGTAGAGACAACGAGCTGGACCCCGAAGAGACGTCATTGCCACAGCACGTTGCGGCCGCAGTGCCAGTGCCAGTGCCAGTGCCGGAGCTGCTCAAAGTCACAGACATATCACCGGTCCCATCGCCACACACCCCGCCGTGCTCCAACGTCCACCTCGAGTCCATCTCCCTCCTCCCCGCGCGGCCTCCTCTGCTCCGCGGCACTGTGCGTGTCCGCAACATCACCTGTGAGAAGGTGCGAGTCGTCGCCGCGCGCTTCACCCTCGACGGCTGGACGACCGTTTCCGAGGCGCACGCGTGGTTTGTCGGTTCCTCCGAGTCTGCACCCGACTCGGACGACGGCCCGTGGGACCGATTCGCGTTCACCATCTCCCTCGAGTTGCATGCGCGGCCTGGAGCTTCGCCGGCGCGCACGCTGCTCTTGGCCGTGCGCTTCGCAGTGCCGGGCGTTGGAGAGTGGTGGGACAACAATGGCGGCAATGACTTTCGCATTGAGCTCGCCCCCGCGGCAAGCGACTCGGAGCCGCCGTTGGCTGATACACTCCCGTTACTGATGCCGGATGCTGGGCCTGCCGCTACATCGATAGTGAATTAATGGCGGCCGCACGTTGCGTGATGCATTGAGGTCAAGTTGGCTGGTGTTCTGGGTTTTGGTCAGGGAAAGTTATCGCGAGGGCGATGAAGTGCAATTTATACGCGCGGAAAAGCATGGCTTCATTGTATGCTGTACAGTCATATACTCTATGGATCGTACCCGTTTTCTATGAATAATTGCCACTGGTTGTGCGACTGCTCTGCTGAGGCCCACAATACCTCCATAGATCGGCCTGTTGACTACCCCCGTCAATGTACACCAGAGGACGTCATGCCCGCAAGAGGTGCCCCTCCGTGACGTACCCTTTGCATCCATGTCCCGAGACTCACGAGCCTCTAAGTGGTACCCATTGCGGTCGTTTGGCATACTAATCCGTTCGGTCGAACGAATGAGAGATTTTCAGCTGATATCACAGGCTTCCCCGCCACTGGCAGGCCCGCCTGGAATCTCCGCTCTGTTTCTATAGATGTCAGTAGACCCGAAAGAGACGAGTTTCGTTCACGGAGATTCAACACGAGGCGGGATACAAGCGTGATCGAAAGCCTGGACACCAACGATCAGTAGGTGATAAATATCAACGGCAACATCGGGACGAACGAACACATTCGTGACTATCGTGGCGGATGTCCTTAGGAACGGCTAGTTTGGGGGAGCAAGGTGGCTGAAGGTGAGGCTCGAGCACAGACATTGGAACGCATGACAACGAACTTCGGAAAACTAAGAGGTTGTAGACATAGGTTGAACATCAGAAGGCTGACAAAAGTAATCTTGGCGCACCCAAAGGGTCAAAATATTCACTAGATTGATGATGAAAAGTGCCCTGTTCGGAATCATCGTCTAGGTCTTATCGGCAAATCAGCAGAATGACTCGTACGAGAAGTACATGGTTCCTGTGATGGGTGATGAACTTCAGTGCGTGAGGTATTACTCACTGAACTCGACCTACCGTCACGGACAATCACGTTTAATAGCTTTATGCCACTCCCCATCGTAGAAGCCTTGTACAGAGTAAGGCAGAATACGACACAGTCATAAAGCAGGAGGCCCATCCACGGGATTGCAGAAACTGCTCGATAAAATCATTGAAGCCACGATAGGGATGTTACCTACTAGTAGAGTAACTTACATCGACCCCTGAGGCAGTCGTATTAGATGGCGAATCACATGCATGATCAACCACCCACCCTATAGGTGGCATGTATTCGGCACATCCTGGAAAACTCGATTTAACCGGGATTGCTTCACCGCTTGCATGATGGCTTGCGAAAAAGCTCCACTGCGGCGTAGAAAGATGGTGAGACATGCGTACGCCTACTTTGAGGTCTGAGGGGAAAGACATACGACTACAGCGCCAATCGTAATTACAAAGAGGAACACGAGAACAGCTAGGACGCAGCGACTTCGGTCGTATAGAGCGTAGACGCGGAGCAGGACGAGAACTCCGTTGTGTAGATTGTTAAGTCGAGGCAAGGGGCACATGACCAAAGCGCTTGGGACGTACTGCTAGCCTGGCTCTGCATGAGCGTCACAAACCACTCATTGTATACGTGTAGGTCATCGCAGCTACAATCGAATGAGTATTCAGATGAGTATTTTGGCATCTGAACGTGCACACATTAGGGTGACTTACAACTGCAGTCGGTTAGGGATTAGGTGCGCTCGAGTTCAAATAAGGACGATGGACGTACGTCTGAGCTCGCTGTAATCAGGTATGGTAGGAAAACTGGAAGGTGTCCGAATAGGGGAAGATAGCGATTGAGAAGGCAAGCAAACGTAAACCACCCTAGTTTGTTGTGGGGTGGCCACAGGAATTGGATTTCCCGGGATAGTGTGAGCATATACTCGTAATACAACAACACTAGAAACCAGCAAGTAGAAAGTACGCTGAGTTCAACTTTGAGACCGTCAAGGAGCAAGCTCACCTGTGGCTGAGAGCTTAATGAGGGAGTTGATCCATCTTAAATAAGTAGGTGCCCGTTAACGAACGAAGAGCGCGTGTGAGAGAAAAAATGGCTCACATATCTTCCGCTGCATCTGGGCTGAGATCGATTTGGACCGAGGACATTGCAAGACCAGCCAGCAAGCCCAAGCAATACCAGGTGCACGACTTGGTTGGTAAGGTATAGCTGCGATACGGGAGAATAGATTATATACGAAACCTCTGGGTTATATGGGGGACTAGTAGCAGTAACCATGGATCTGAATCAATGCCCTGAGGTGATGTTGCCGACGCAAACAGAACAGCAACATGCGATGCCTTGAATGTGCGAGAACAGTTATCAAACGCATCTACTGTGAAATACGAGAAACGTAGTTGGATATAATGGGACTGTCCTTCTATTCAATCGATACTGTGTCGTCCTGGGGAGCCTTTAATATAATAGCTTGTGTCAGGGTTGTGTAGATATACGTAGATATACCGTGGGAAGTTGAAATTCGGCCTCGGAGTGTCAGAGCGCCGGATTGGAACGGACACGTCATGTAGTACTTAGACACTCTGTTAGCAGTTACAGATAGACGACCTTAGTATCAAACACGTAGACTCTACACAGACGGCGCCACCCGTGTTACGGGCATTCAGTAGATAGCTCATGTACCTAACTAGTTCTTACTGTAGCATTGGGGCCATAAGCCCGTTGTAGGTACTGTAAATATTGGACAACGGAGCACGCAGGTCACCTTAGTTATCGTGCCGTGGCGCACACGCGACACTGAGGTGAGCAGCTTATCTAGTATTACCAGCACTATACCAATACACACACACAGTAGTTTACCATTGTCCTTGCAGGTAAATATACACAGTTATCATGCCGTACGCGCGACACTGAGTTTACCATTGTCCTTGCAGACAACACTCCACGCGTCTGCGAGCTCTCACCCAACTCTACAGTTTGCAACAGAAACACCAGGATTTACCTTCAATGAGGCAAGATTGATAACATAGTGATCAAATGCAAATTATTGTCATAGTGTCCAGGGGCTCAGATCTTATTTGATAATACCAGTACTCGTATGATCTACACTGGTTGGTGGGTGATATGACAGTAGCGGACGTGAAAAGCAAGGATATTGGGGCAACAGGCACCGTGGCGCTAGGACGCGGCGCATACCTCAAGCTCAGGCTGCTGGGTGGGTAGAGTTCATCACTAGCATCAGATCGCTATAATGCTTGTACGACCCTGCCAGGGTTGTCAATAACTCTGGCAGGGCCACGCTGACGATGATGCATACGATGACTGATGTGGTAACTACCGAACTTGTTTGGGACGGCATTGCGCTGGCTATGGGCGAACCCGAACTCGATTATCAGAGAGGAGGCAGAGGCGTATTCCCGGGCCGGCCCGCTGCGGCGTTGCCAGTTGGCCTAATTTCGCAACTAATCACGTGACAAACACGTGGAAAAATGAACCCCGCACTCGGTTTCAACCGAAATACCATGTTCCCAGAACGTGGCTAAGTCACATGCTCAAAGTAGCTTAATTTTTTTATATGATAAGTGTTATATTTCGAAAAAAAAGGGCCATAAAATTAAATAAGGTATGACAATATTTTTTTTTCACACTCAGCCACTTTATTTGTCACTGCTAAGTTGTTTATTCTGTGTATAACAAGGGTATGTCCATGCCTACAGCATGGCCTCCACCTTGTTGGGGGCTGTGCCCCCAAACCCCTGCTTCTTATCATTCTTAAAATTCAGCTATATGACTTATCTCAGGTTCACATTATTTGAGCACCCTACTCATTTCCTTCCATTTCTTACTGACTGTATATACACTTAGGCCCTGGACAGCACCGGGAAAATCCCAGGAAAATCCTCAAATGTTTTGCTTCGGGGTTTTCTGGAGATCACATGCATGACAGGGGTGTCCATTTGTGACATCACACAATCATTTTGGCAAAACGAAAATGCATGATGCATGATGCGTGATGCGTGATGCATGATGCATGTGACTGTGAGCTCACCTCTCAGTTGTCATCATGGTCAGCGGTGGAGTTGCAAATTTGGAGTTGCAAATGTCTTCCTGCTATTCTCCTTTCTTGCTGTGGTGTGTGTTTGCATGATGATAGTCAAGAGAAACACAAGAAACTCCCAAGAATCTGAGAATTCCCATTCCTGCCTGTCACCCATCACATACATCAGGTCACATGCATCATGCATCATGCATCACACATCACGCATTTTTGTTTTGCCAAAATGATTGTGTGATGTCATGAATGGACACCCCTGTTATCACCAGTATGAGCAGTGACACTCAGACATATCTAGTTTCACATATCTATTCGTATACCAAGGACGCCTCCTCAGTTGCTTCAATGACAGTCAGTAAGAAGTAGCTTTTGTCTGTTTGTAGCAAACTGTTGATAGTACTGGAATTGGAGTTGACTCCCGGCGTGGTTGCAGTGTGTGTGATGCAAAAGAATAGGCAGAGAAAACTTAGGAGAGTGAAACAAGCCACGGCTGCTCCTTCAGGCGATGAAATGAAGTCACTACTCCAATAGACAGGAGACTCAACTTAAAGTTGAGTCTCTGCATGTGCTTGCGTACAAATACTACGAAGTACATGACTAACTACTGCTGACTACGGCCTTATTCAGGCTACTCAGCTTACTGTTATTCTGACAGAGATACAAGGATGCTAACACACCGGATGACTACAAGGTCCAACCTATATCACTAATCCCTAGGCCTAGACGGGCCTACCACACCTAGGGGTCAAATATACACTTCACATGTCAACAGCAGTTCTCTTGCCCCTATGCAAGCCACTCTGTGACATCACCCTCAGTTTAGAATCGAGCCACACTGTGGCATGAGCTGTTAGGGACAGACAAGAACTTATGTCCTTGGTCACCTTTGAGGAGGGGTTCGTCCCTAAGTTTGCAAAAGAGAGTGTAGCTCTTGTACTTGTGTGAAGCAAGGAGGCGGTGACGGCATTGTTCTTCTTGATAGCAGAGGGTGTCGAGGCATCCCTGCAGCTTGTGTATTTCAATGTGCACCCCTGTAAGATCAGTGATGGTCTCATGATATCTTTGAAGCTCAGCTGCTGTGCCCCAATCTTTCCTGGGCTTGTGGGCATAACACAGCATTGCATCATAGGTGGCAGGTTTGGTGAGTGCTTTGAAGAACCAGTGAGGGTACTCACCTCCTTCTTTGAGTGTGATTTGGCTGGGGGTGAATAGTTTGTGGCGATAGACAGCTTCCCCCTTCCTGGTGGTGCTGAGACAGTACTTCCTGTCGTGTTTAATGTACATGGTGCATGCATGGATGGTGTAAGCGCCATCAGTGATGGGAATGAAGAAATTGGGCACTTGCCCTTTGTTCTCTTCATACCCTTTAGGTACCCTCAGATCTTCCTTGTCAGCTGCGAGCTGGTCATCGTGCCAATGCTTGTAGGTTGCTTCCAAGTGAGCCACATTTGCTTCACACTCTGCCAGAGTGCTTGCTCGTTCTTTGAGTGTGGTGAGTTGTGCTTGATTTTGTCATGCGACCTCTTCATTTTTGCGCACAATGCTGGCCAGGCCTTTGGCGATGGTGACGAGTTGATCCCTAGTGGGGTCATTCCCCTCGAGAGTGGCATGGATGGTGCATGGGGATAATTGGAACTCACTGAATTTGGCTGATGAGGCCACCACTTCTGTAGGCACTGTGAGAGTGTCGACTGCTTTGTCTTCATTGCAGCTTTTTGGAGGTGGGATTGGAAGAGGTTCTTTGCAACTGCTGGGGCTGGCTGTGATGTAAGATGGAATGGAGAGAGGGGATGACATGCTGGCTGTGGTTGCAAAGGGGCAAAAGTATGAGAGGTGGTTGATCTGACCCATTGCTTTTGTCCAGCCTCTTTATGCTCATCATTCTTATTCAATGGATGTCGTCGGTGATAGTGGGTGACTAAGACTGGGGCATGTACTTGGTCAGCTGGCTCCCAGGTATCATCAGCAGCTGAGTAACCTTTCCATCTGATGAGGTATTGTAGCTGACATCTTCTCCCATGGTGCCTGTGATTGATAATTTGATCCACTTTGTATTTCTCAGCATTATCAATTAGCTCTGGTGGTGGGTGCTGGTAATTGATCCTGTGTTCCTCTGTTTCTTTGTAACAGGTGAGTAATGAACTGTGAAACATGTCATGGATGGTCCAGGCCTTTGGTAATTGTAGTTGGTAGGCTACTGGCAAGATTTCTTCTATTATTGTGAATGGTCCATGTTGCTTGGGGGCGAGTTTGATGGATGCATAAGGCAACAACAGATGTTTTGCTTCGAGCCAAACTTGTTCTCCTATCTGATATTGGTTTGGTGGGATATCTTTGGTGATTTCATTGAGAGCTTGAACTGCTGCTTCTCTGTGTTATTTGGCTTGTTCATGTCTTTCTTTCATTGCTTTGCTATTGGTGATGAGTATTGGTTCCTCAGCAGCACTGGGGCAGTATCCTAAGATAACTTCATGGGGACTTAGCTTGGTTGTGGCATTTGGCCATCAGTTGTGGACAAATGTTGCGATCAGCCGTAGCTCTGCCCAGTCATCTTGTCTGGCTGACATATAGAGCTGAAGGTATTGTTTGACCCATTGGTTCTTCCTTTCTGTGAGTCTGTCTGTTTGGGGGTGGAATGTGGTGCTTATGTTCCATTCAATCTTCAGCTTGGTCATAAGAGCTCATGTAAAGTTGGACATGAAGCAGGGATCTCGATCTGAGATTACTTTAGAGGGGTTCTGAAGCATGGAAAGAGGTGTTGGAGGTATAACTGTGCCACTCCTTCACCTGTAATTGTGGTAGTGCATGGGATGAATATCGCTGCTCGAGAGCATCCTTGGTCAACAATGGTTAGAATGGCATCTTTTCTGTCTGCCTTTGGTAGTTGGGTAATAAGGTCTAGGGCAATGATATAGAAAGGGCATTTCAAGGGGTCCCCAGGGATATGATAAGTCAGAGTTTTCTTTTTCATGGTGTGAATTTTGTGTTGCTGGCATTGTGCACACCCCTCTACATATTGTTCCACCCAGGTGGTTACACCTGGCCACCAATAATATTGGGTAATGAGGGCTTTGGTGTTATCTCGTCCAGGATGTCCTGCTGTTGGTGAGTCATGGAAATGAGATAGGATATTGTATCTTAGCTGTAGTCCTGATGGTACCACTAGTCTCCACCCCTTCACATATCCTTCTGGGAGTTTTCGCATTTCATGTAAGTCACACCACAGTTCCATTTCTCCTGTACATTGTTGTTGTGCTTCTTGTACTCTTTGCTTGAGCAAGTTCATTGGCAATGTGACATTTGTGATGAACATAGATAGGGGAAGAAGAGTTAGGTCTAAGTTATCATCAGTGCCACGATTCATTCCTGGTGGTCTGGATAGCATGTCAGGGGCAGTGTGAAATTTTCCAGGTACATGCTTGATGATCAGATTGTATTCTTGAATTTCCACAAACCATCAAGCTACTCTTCTGTTTACCTTTTGGGGGGTTTTCCAATGCATCAGATTGGCATGGTCAGTGAGGATGGTGACTGGGATTTCCATTGCTGCTACATGTGGGCAGAAGTGTTTGAGAGCTTTCAGTACTCCCAAGAATTCTCTTTCATATATGTCATAGCTGTGTTCAGTTGGGGTGAAGGTGTTGGAGTAGTATGCGATAGGACATAGCATTGGTTTCAGGGTTCGTGGGTTGGTTTCTCCCTCCTGTGAGAGTATGGCACCCACGCCGTATGCTGACATGTCAGTTGCAAGAAAGAAGGCTTTGGAATAGTCTGGTTGATGAAGGATCGGTTTGTTGCACATTAGCATTTTCAGTCGTTTGAAAGCGTTTTTGCAATTGTGATCCCACATGAATGGGGCATTCATTTTGGTTAGTTGAATGAGCAGTCGCACTATGAGGGAGTAATTAGGTATAAAGTATCAGTAGAACCCTGTGAAACCTAAGAATGCTCGAATGTCTTTGACCATTTGTGGCCATGGCCAGTCAGTGATGCCTTTTACCTTGGCTAGATCCATCTGTATGGTTCCTCCTTCCAGTATCACACCTAGAAATTCAACCCTTCATTGTTCGAAGATACATTTTTCTGGTTTGAGGTACAGGTCATGTGTTTTTAGTTTAGCCAGAACTTGATGTATGCATTTTTCATGTAATTCAGGGTCATCTTTGGTTGCAATGAGGAGATCATCCATGTATACAATGAGCCATCCTTGCACTATTTCTTCTGCAAAAATCGCATTCATCATCATTTGAAAGGTAGCTGGCAAGTTTGTCAGCCCGAAGAACATTACAGTAGGTTCAAACAGCCCTTGATTTGTGATGAATGCAGCTTTCCATTCATCTCCCTTTTTGATGCAGACGTTGTTGTATCCCCAACAAATGTCGAACTTGGTGAACAGCTTAGCTCTTGTACTTTCACAATTAATTTGGGGATCAGTGGTAATGGGTATCAGTTACAAATTGTCCATTCATTTAGT
>WTXH01000447.1:0-17082 GCA_022376555.1 Russula compacta | reverse complement strand
CGTGATCTGCGTCTGGTGGTCTTGATAGGGCGTCGGCTGCGGTATTCGTCTTGCCTGGAATATATTCCAGTATGTAGTCGTATTCTTGGAGGTCGGCGTGCCATCGTGCGGTTCGCCGGTTTAGGTTTCGTGGCGACTTCCAATACTGGAGGTTGGCATGGTCCGTTCGGATTACGAAAGGCATTTTTGTCCATCCTAGGTAGTGTCTCCAGTGGGCCAACGCCTTCATGACGGCTAACAGTTCTCGCTCGTAGATATCATAGTTTCGTTCTGTGGGCGTGAATGTCGCTGAGTAGTATGCTACTGGGTGCAAAATTGGTTTGTGTCGTTGGGCCAATGTTGGTGTAAGGTCGTTGTGCCGTCCCTCCTGTGAGAGTACGGCACCTACGCCGTATGCCGACGCATCCACGTGAAGCGTGAATTGCTTTTCCACGTCCGGTTGGATTAGTACTGGGCTGCTGCACATTCTCGTCTTCAGTTCTTCGAACGCCCTCATTTGTGCTTCTCCCCAGTGCCAGGGTGTGGTCTTCTTTGTTAGTTCTAGCAGAGGTCGTGCAATTCTTGAGTAGTTTGGGACGAAATAGCGGTAGTATCCAGTGAACCCCAGGAAGCTTCTGACACCGGTCGGATTTTTGGGTGGTGACCAATCTGCGATTCCTTGCAGCTTCTTGGGGCTCATCCTGAGGTGTCCTTTCCCCACGATGACTCCTAGATACTCGATTTCCTCCTTCTCGAACTGACATTTTTCGGGTTTGAGATAGAGGTCGTTTTTCTCTAGTTTGTCTAGCATTCGATGGACGTATTCCCGGTGTCTGGCTGTGTGTTGTTCCTCTGTTTCGTGTGGTCGTTTAGCAGTATGGATAGCAATGTCATCCATGTAGACGGAGAGCCAGCCCTCTCCTACTTCTTGTCGAAATATGGCATTCATCATCATTTGAAAGGTTGCTGGTGAGTTGGTGAGACCAAAGAACATGACCGTGGGCTCGAATAGTCCTTCATGCGTGAGGAAGGCAGCCTTCCACTCATCTCCTTCTTTGATCCTGATGTTGTTATAGCCCCATCGCACATCTACTACGGTGAACTTGGTGCATCCGCTGAGCCGATCCACGACTTGTGGGATGAGGGGCGAGACATTTCTGTTTCTCTTGGTCCATTTGTTGACAGGCCGGTAGTCCTGCACCGGCCTCAGCTTTCCATCCTTTTTCTTTACAAAGAAGAAATTGGCTGCGTATGGTGACTTTGATACGCGGATGGTCCCTCTTTAAATGCTCTTGGACGAATTTGTGCATTTCGGCTTTTTCTTCTTGAGTGAGGGGTAGTAGTCGTCCTGGCATAGTGTCAGGCGCTCCGGGCAGTAGCTCAATGGCATGATCCCAAATGGTCGATTTGGGCATCCGTTGTGATTCTTCTTCGCTGAAGACTTTCTGTGGCGCCTGTATTCTGCTGGTATGCGTTGTTTGGTTCTGGTCGTTCGTGGTACTTCCTATTGTTACTCTCCCCAGGAGGTATGTGTCGGTTCGCTTTCTGATTGGTCGTGGCACATTCTTGGTTCGGGGTACGTATACCGCCTTTGCGGCGTTTGGGGCTGAGAGGACGACGGGGAGTGAGTGAAGTCAATCCACCCTCGCTTCCAATCGATCTTTGGTTGGACGGAGGCGAACCATGGGTATCCGAAGATAGCCTTGTGGTCTCCTAGGTCGGAGAGGAAGAACCTCTGGTTCGTGGTCTGGGTTCCTGTTTTGAACTGGAGATCGGTGTAGTACTTGAGCGCCCCGCTCTTGTTTTCTGTTCCATCGACGTTAAACAGTGGTCTTGGGTTCGCCAGTCGTTTGATGGGGAGTCGAAGCCATTTTGCGTAGTTAAGACTCATAAAGTTTTCGGTGGCCCCGAGTCTATGAGGGCCACTCCTTCGGCTCTTTTCGCGATTGATCGTGCATAGAATCGAATCGTCATTGATTTCCTTGCTGACATATACACATTTTCGCTATGAACTCGCCTAAGCAGGGCCGATCTGATTAGGCAGAGGGAAAATCCTGTGCCACCCCATTTCCTTTGCCAGTTTATCTGGTCATCGAGGGACATTCCCTCGAGTTGTGCCCTCATAGTGGCCACAGAGTCCTTCGGAGGCTCCGCCATTGGGTAGTCCTGATCTTCCTCCTCTTGGAAGTCGATAAGATTGGCCTGTCTAGGGCCTTGTCGATAGGGATTCCTAGGTGGTTGCCGCCTCTCAGGGCAGTGCGGGCGAAATGTCCCTCTTTTCCGCAATTGAAACATCGCATAGCTTCATATCCTGGTGCAGATACGTTTCCTCTTGCAGGAGGTCCCACTCTCTGTCTCCAGTTTCCTCGTCCTCGCCAATTATTAGAGGCACGACCCCTTGACAGGTCCATCGGGACGGGGTGTTATTCATGGATGGGGGCGCATTGGTGGAGTTGTATTGGGGGCGGTTCCCTTGATTGTATCTGGGCTGCCAGTTCCTTTGCTGGAATGGCGGTGGTCTGGGTGGTTGTTGAAGCGTTGAAATGGTGATGGGCCCCGAGGGTTTCTTTAGGATACCATCTATGATGGTTTTCCCTGCGCGATGGTTTTGACCTTTTCCTTAAGGTCGTGGTAATTGAGGGGGATGGCGGTTTGAGCGTGTCATGTAGGAGCGAGGCTGGGATTCCTTGCAGGAAAATGTTGTACGTTCTTCGTTTCCCAGCGTGTATCCGGCTTTTCTTGCCAGGCTTTCAAACCTGGTGATGTACTCGTCATAGTCGGATCCCTTCATCCGACAGTCCCTGATTTCGTTTCGGGCTCGCTGAGCCGCTTGGGTGTCTTGGAATTGTTGGCTAAATTCCAGAAGGAATTGATCCCAGAGCGCTGGGATGTTATCTTGGGGCATGTTTAGTCTGTCGATCCATTCGCCCATGTCTCTGACCCATTGGGCTGTGTTTTCGCCTTTTATGAGGGTGAGGGTGAAGGCGATTTTTTGAATGGGAGTTATACCCGGCTACATCTGCGTTTAGGCGAGTACCTTTGACTTCTTCAATGAAGTCGTCTGCTTTGGATCTATCCCCCATGAAGACTTGTGGGAGTGCCCCATGGTTTTAACGTCGGCGGCTGTGCCACCGTACTTGTGGTGCATTTGGGTCCGGTCCTGGTGGCCCTCCGGTCCTCCAGGTCCTCCAGGTCCTCCTGGTCCTCCTGGTCCTCCTGGTCCTCCGGAGGCCCTGCCCTTTTAAGGACCTGTCTAAGGACGTTCTGGATGTGTTGTGGTGCGCTTTGAGTAGTTGCGGATGGTTGGGTGGTTATGGCTGTGGCCGTAGTAGTTTGGGTGGACATAGTTTGTGAGATGCTGGGGATTCTAGCCCTGCTGGGATAGCGTCGGTGGGTAGCCCTTGCAGTGGAGTGAGGGTTCTGATGGAAACGCTGGTGCTTTTTCTTCTACTGGTGTGATTTGATCTTGTTGAAGGCGTCGTCGATTTCTTTGACCGCTTCGTCTGACTCAGTATCCGAGACAACTTCCGGCTCTTCTAGTTCTTCGTCAAGGAGCTCGTCAGCTTCTGACCCTTCTGTATCGTATTCGTGTAGCTGTGGGACGGCCGCTCCTACGGTGTATCGTCCTTTGTCCCAGTGGACTTCTTTCCACCTGTCGTCGTGAATGCACACCAGCTTTGGGTTAGTCGGTGCTTTGCCTCGTGGTGTGACAATGATCTGTATGTCCCGGTCTGTGGGATTCGCTGGGTGCTCCTTGGAAATGTATCGAACTCTGTGGTTCCTTCTGCCTGCAACGGCGTCTACCCAATCGATGGTCGTGGTCTGCAGTGTCCCTTCTGAACTGCTAGCCGTATTGAAAAGAAGTTGAGTCTAATGTCACCGCCAAGGGTTTGACAGCAACAATAGACACACTTGAATCGACAAGCTAAGTCTCAAAGCGACTTAGAAGGCTTATAGAGAAGAAGTCGACCTGCAAGTCGATGTCGATCTCGGGTTCCCGCTTGCTGAGCTCCAACTCAGTAGCCACCCACAGTGAAGTAGAATGCTGCTAGTATTGAGACAGGAGACTCAACTTGCCTCTACTAGGCGTAATGAGTCTCCTCTTTATAGTACGAAGTACATGAGGGCAGGCCTAGGGCCTGAAGGGGCAGTGCTACTTGTTTTATAACCGGGAGACAATAACGACCAGTGGCATAAGCCACTCAAGAAAATCACGAGCTGATCAACATGAAACAGGGCATCAAACTGAAACAGGGTACAAACTCTATACTTGGCCGGTTCCGCAACTTACAGGGGCGCGATGGTGTTGAACCATCACCCCAGGCCGGTTACACTTCATCAAAAATGTTGTAGAGACATGAGTGGCCCATAAGGCACCACACTCTTTGTGATGTTTGTCATAGTGCTATTCAGTCACAATCACGTGTCACAGTTAATGTCCTAATGGTATCACTGGTTGTCACAATATAATGTCATAGTGGATAGTTGTCACCACCAAGGTTTTTCTTGGTAGGGACAAATAGACACAAATGAAAAAGAGAGCCAAGTCATGCTACAACTTGGAATATAGACAGAGATGAAAGGATAGGAGAGTTCCCACCTATTGCTATACACCACAATGGCCACTCTGGCAGTAGAGAGAAGAGTACTTGTTTGGATTGACAAGAGACTCAACTTGCTAGTACATAGAGCAAGGAGTTGGCTACTTATAGTAGATGGTGGCCTAGTGTCACAGGGTGGCTTGCAGGAGGGCAAGAGAACTGCTGATGGCATCTAAGGACTGCATTTGACCCCCAGGACTGGTAGGCCAGTCTAGGCCTGGGGTTGGTAAGATAGTGGTCAGACTTTCAGACTCCCTAGTAGCTAGGATCCTAGGGTAGTCAGCATGATTTGTAGGGCCTCAGTCAGCAGAAGTAATGGTTAGTCAGCCAGAGTCAGGGCCAATTAACTGGGGTTCCTAGGATTCAGGAAGTAGTTACAGCTTATACAGTAGTATTTGTACATATGCACATGCAGAGGCAAGACTCTAAGTCAAGTCTCCTGTCCAAATAGGAGTAGTGACTAGTGTTCTATTGTCTCTAGGAGCAGCCATGGCTTGTTTAGCTCTCCTGAGTATACTGTGTTTCATCTTCTGTGTACCACATGTTGCTGATACCCCAAACATCCATGCAAGCTCTAGCATGATCAACAAGTTGCTTTAGAGTAGCAACAGCTATTTCCCACCTGTGGTCGTGGGCACATCGGCTGAGTCCTCAGTGAATCCCCTTGGTACTTGGAGTACTGATGAAGTCTAAGTGTCACTGCCCTCACCAGTGACACCTAGGGCCCAAAGGAGACAAGTACCATATGTGGTAACAGCTGTGAATGGAACAAGGGATGGTCCAATAACAGTACAAAGGGATCTACAAAAAGGGGAGCAAAGGGAATACCAAAAAAAAAGCTGATCCATACAAGCTAGGGTCACACATGATAATAGTACAGAAAGAAGTCATACATGTTTGCCTAGTTGCAGAACTTACATAGGCATGGACAGTTGAATGTCCACCCAAGGCTGGTTACAATAGTGATGAGGGGAACAGCTCCTCAATGAGGTGGCACAACCAGATGCACTCCTTTGCTGCATGACATCACCTGATGTGCCCTTGTCAACCCACCTCACAAGTGTGCACAGCACCCACACCCTTGTGGGTTTCCCTCCCAGTGTGCATGACACCACCCAATGTACCCTTGTTTGCCCACCTCACCTGTGCACATCTGACAGACATGGTGTGCTTGTGAATCTGGCCTGCAGCACATGTGACACCAACCAGCACACATATGCAAGGGTGTACTACATTCCTGACCCACCCTCATTGTCCAGCCTTATGTGCACATGTCATTGCAGTGTGACACCCTTTGAGTGGCTTGCAGTACACACAAGGGTGCACAACACTACTTGGCCCACCCTGATTAGCCTACCTCACCCCCTCATAATATCACATGGCCAATGGGTCTGGCTTACAGCTGATGAAGTGCAGCTAAAGAGGAGTTCAAACAGAGAAGATAACTCTGTAGGAGATAAGATGTCTTGCTTACTCCAAGGGGTGTATTTATAGTCCCTATGGTCTACATATGTCCATAAGCCCTCAAGAGGTGAGTACAGGCATCCACAATATCACATATACACTATATTCTACATTTTGGTGAGTCCAATGAGTCTGCACATACCCTGAGCCCTCAGAAGGTGTATGCATAAGTGTAGAAATAGTCTAAAAGGTCCATATGTGAATGTAACTATGTGATTGTAAAGACAGTAGGTAAAGTGTCAATCTGAAACAGTTCAATCATACAATAATTGGGTCAGTTGACAAAAGAGAGTTCTTAGATTAGCCATAAGGGCATAATCACATTGTTCTAGGGTACTATACATATGTAGGTGTCCATGCTGTCACGCTAGGACATCATGTGTCTTAGTGTGAGGGTTCAGGTTTGGTTTGGTTTGGTTTGGAGTTTGGACACCTTGTCCAAGTCTGGTTTCTGGTATGGTTTGAGGTTCAGAGTTCTGTCCTTAGAACTTGTGTTATGGACTGCCGGACTATTTATGCTTACATCATTTTTACTATATATAGTAATCGCTTTCTCATGGACTGGCAGGAAGCCCTTTCCACATCCATCCCTATACATTACCACACCTCTATTACGCTTCACTGCCCTCCACTTTATGTCATGTTGCCTCAGCTCGTTACTAATATGTTCAGACTAATATGCCATCATGTTTCATAGTCTCACAGCCTCATGATGCCGCTTAAATGCATCATCCAGCCTCTTAGTCATATAGGCTTAGTAGGATGCCATCTGGACATGTCACCACTTACTTAGTCATACATGCTTACTATCGTGTAGTCATATATGCTTAGTACGATGCCTTAGAGACGCATCATCCCTTTACTTAGTCATATGTACTTACTGTACAGTAGCCACAGGGCCTATAAAAGCCCCCCAAAGCGAGACTCAAGCCTTAAGCTTAGTCTCTTGTATAATACAGGACTTCTAGTTCATCCCTTGTGAACTTAAGCTTAAGAACCATCAGAACCATCCTCTTGCACCTTAGAATGTACCCTAAGGCCTGCTAAATTGACTTAGAGCCACATTTGCTCTTCACTTGAAACTCCAACAACTCAGACAGAAAGACGCCATCTTTCCCACCCAGAACCTGAACCCGAAGGCTGCTAGTAACGGAACTCTAGCCATCTATATGAAGGCCACTAGTAAAGGAACTCTAGTTGTCTATACAAACAAGTTGCATACTATGACCTCTGTAATATGTGCCACATACTACAACACACCAGTAGCAACCAGGAGCTGCTCCTACAAGACACCAGAACCCCTTCCATTCACAACCTTAGTGTGAATACCAATGAACTAAGTGCAATACAAGACATCATTGCACCTCCAGACATCACTTCCTAGAAGTGATAATAGAACAGCCGCACTGCTACACACCATTCCGAACCCACAACTGTACAAGTTCTAAGGACAGAACTCTGAACCTTGAACCATACCAGAAACCAGACTTGGACAAGGTGTCCAAACTCCAAACTGAACTGAACTGAACTTGAACCCTCACACTATGACACATGACATCCTAGCGTGACAGAGACTCCACCATAGAGCCTCTTGAGCTGATCCCACCTGTCTTTAAGCGTTGGGTAGGCATTTTTGTCGGCGATTTGGGAGAAGACTCCTGTGGTCATGTACAGTCGGAAGTATGCCTTGAGTCGGCATTGCATATTGTTCCACTCATCTACATTGGCATCGGTGGGACAGCTCTGGAAACGTAAGTGGTCTTCCACCTCATAGATCATCATGATCACCTTGAAGGTGCCTGACCATTCTGACCACCTGGTACCATCAAACTGTAGGAGCTTGACTCCTGACAGTATAGCAAAACTTGACTGGAATGCATTTGAAATGCATGTGGATATGGCTGGCTGGGAAAGGGGTGCATTGCCTGAGACTGTGTTTGTGGGAGTATTAGGTCGAGAGGACATATTGTGACTGTGCCAAGGAGTGGTCAGCATGAGTCCCTGCTAGCACACAGGTGTGATAGAGTGCCACCTCCTGTCTGTGGTACTGTATGGCCAGAACACTAATGTGTCCTGCCTCTGCATGCGCTTCTATGTATGGTAGTTATGGTAAGGCTTTTTATAGTAGTCCTAATACTGCTGAAGTGCTACCCACAGCTCCAGGGAGTCATGTCAGAGATGAGCCAGCAGCCACTTCCCTAGAGGACGCAGATGTGAAATATCTGCTGCTCTAGTGGGTCACGGAGTCTCTGATTAATGCCTAGATGATTGGGTGCATGACTAAGTAGCTAGGGATGGATATCCTGACTGTGGGGCGTGCACCCCAGAGGCCGCAATGGGTACTTATGCCAGTCAGACCGCATGCCTAGACTACTGTGTGTCTACTTTGTTTATGTAGCGTGGCACAGTTGTAACTAGGCCCAAGTGCTAGGGGTGTGACTAACCCCTGCCTTGTGATAGACCCAAAGCTGCTCCCACTGAAGGGCAGACAGCCAACCATTCACCAGGCCTATAGCCAGTCTGAGCTTCCCCAGACCTGCCTAAGTGTCACACTAGATGGAGCGTGGCGGTTCTGTCAATGTTTCTGTCTGGCAGCCTCCTTGGCTGTTCGTTCTCTTGCTATGAGGGGTAGGGCATCTGGCCTGTCTCTGTCTTTCTGTTGTAAGTGTAGGATGATATCTGCGTCGGTGACCGTCATCTTGGTCGTCTTCTGTGGAGTTCTAACGCCTTGTTAGAATGGCTGTGGGTAGTGGCGGTGCTGGCTGCTGTCGTTCCCTATCTCCTGAAGGAGGAAGGGGATCTAGATGTGAAGGAGTCGATTTGGATACTCAAGACGAGTGTCCAAAGGAAGGGATGTCTGGAGTGCTGATACGCCTTGTATTGCACTTAGTTCGTTGGTATGCCACTAAGGTCGTGAATGGAAGGAGCTGCTCCTTCCTGCTGGGGGTTCTGGTGCAGATAGGGCGATTCTATAGAGCACTGAGAGGTCCGTTACTCAGTGACCTTCGTCTGTCTGAAGCGAAGAAAGGCAACGCCTTTCTGAGCGCTTAACGTATGTGTCGGAGTTGAAGAGTTCCCAATCGGGACTCGGTTTACTATATATGGTAGATTAAGTGAAACGCGTCACTAAGTCGCTTAGCAGACCCTAGGGTACGTTCTAGGGCGCAAGTGGGAGGGAAAAGGGGCTGGGAAGCTTCGGATCACTCGGAGGATTGCTCTGAGAATGTCTAGGATTCACAAGAGACCAAGCTTAAGGCTTTTGGTCCCCTTCTATGAGCGTATTTATACATAGCTATTTAGGCGGAGTCATCGGCAGTCTATGACGTGTTTCAGCGCAGTAAGGCCACGAAACTGTCGGCATATTAGTGTAAGTAGTTTAGTAACGAGCCGAGGCAACACAACAGCAGAAGGGATCGGCAGGAGTGTAATAACAGTAGGGTAAGGTAGGGGGGGGAAGTGGTGACGACTCCGGCCGAGCTGTGGGAAATATGTACATATAAGGCAAGAAATTAGTAAGCGTAAGCGTCCCAATAGTCCACCATGACATGATCCCCTGTTCAGAGTCTTTGCTGGTTGTGGTTGACTCTTTGGGGGCAGTGGCGGCGATAATGGGTAGTGCTGCGACATTTTGAGCACTTCTTGGTCTTGGGTTTGCGAATGGGGACTTCCTGATCTTCGAATCCCCAATCTCCCTCCACCTTTCTGGTGCGCAGATGAGAGGGACTCGAAACCCTTTCAGGACTTGCCTGAGGGCTTCTTGTTCTGCGTTTCCCCAGGGGTTATACTCCTGGAGACCTGTAGCCAGCCTCCTGTATCCATCAGCATCTTGGAGCGCTCCATACCACTCCATCACCTGATTTTTTGAAAGGCGAGTTTATTGTTCACCCTGGCAAGTTCTTGTTGGGTGTACATTACCTCCCTTTCCCACATCCTGTAAGCCAATAAACCGGAGAGGAACGACTCGTCTTCCTCTTCGGTGGCGACTTCGGTTACTTTTCGGGCAAGGGCTCTCTTCCCGAAAAGATGCGCTTCTGCGCTGGTGTGAGGTATGGGCTCTTGTGTGGTACGGGATGGGACGAAGGAGGGTGGTGAATACCTCCTCACCTTTGCGAAGAGTGGTGCTGACGAGGGGATACTTTGGGTTGTCGAGGTGGTACTTGTGGTAGGGGGCGAAGAGGGCCCCTCCTGTAATGGTAGGGAGTGGAAGGGTTCGTTAGTGGTCTCAATCCATCCTGGTCCAGGATGGGGGTCGTCTTCTCTGCTTGGTTCTTTCCCTGCTCTCTGTTCTCCTCTTGTTCTCTTGGTAGTCCAGACCCTCTCGTCCTCTTCCTCCCCCTCGTCGTAGGCGCAGGTGCGTTTGTAGTGAAGGGCTCGAAGGGCTGCGCGGATGTGATCTGTTGGAGTGTTGTCCAGGTGTACGGTGATATGTTGGTCTGTACTTCCTGGTTCTTTGTCGTAATGGAGAGGTTACTGGGGAGTGGAGTTCTGTGAGTGGTCCAGTCGATGGCAGCGAGGAGGTCGTCGAGGTTTGCTCGGATTGGAGGTGATTCGACGGTAGAGGAGGTGGGGTTGTGGTGACGGGTTCAAGGGGAGGAGGAGAGGCACTTGGGGAGCGAACCTCATAGGCATCACTATTGGTATAATTTTCAATGTCAAGCAGAGCGAACCGGTTGGTGGTGGTGCATAGGGGGGTGGTTCGTTCGCAGGAGGTAGGGAAGATGGACATGTTGGTGAGGACTGAATGGTTGCGAGTGGGGGAGTTTGTTTAGAGTGAGGGGTGTTATTGGAGAGTTGGTTTGGAAGTGTAGTAGTGATGTTCACTGCTGTCGTTTGAAGGTAGTTTGGAGGGGGTTTTTATAGCTGGGTAGGTGATTGCGATCGGTGGAATTCGTAAGCAGCTCCGGTGCATGTAGGTCATTGCTGCTGACCCATGAATTGTCCGATGCGGGGTAACCTTTCCATTTGACTAAGTATTGTCGTTGTCTTTTTCGGCCATATTTCCTTTCTGCAATGATTTCGTCTACTTCATATTCTTCTTCTCCTTCGATGGTTTCAGGTGCTGGGCGCTTGAATGGGATGCCGTACTCCATGGTTTCCATATAGGGCGATAATAGATCTACATGAAACACTGGATGTATATGCATGTGTGCTGGCAAGTTGAGTTGGTAAGCACGGAGATATCTTTTTCTTGATAATGAAGGGTCCTAAGCGTTTCGGTTCCATCTTCTTTGATGGTGCCTTCGTCTTTATGTTTCGTGCATCTAGCCAGACTTCGTCTCCAGTCTTGAATGTTCTGACTTGTTTCGTTATGGCTGTCTTTTTCTGCAAGGCTTGATGCGCAATTTCCCTTGCTTTGGTTAGTTCCTTTAGTCTGATATCTACCGCTGGTACTTCTTCGTCTCCTTTTGTCCAAATTGCCTGAGGGTTACATCCCATGATTAATTGATGGGGTGTGTGGCGCGTTCCTTCATGTTTCCATGAATTGTGAGCAAATTCCGCCACCGGAAGATATGTAGCCCAGTTGTCTTGTCTTCCATTGACAAAGTGTCTCAGGAATGTTTCGACCCATTGATTCATGCGTTCGCTTTGTCCATCAGTTCTAGGGTGAAACGCAGTACTAAGGTTTTGTTTGGTGCCTATCGCTTTGCATAAGGTTCTTGTGAAATTTCCGGTGAAACGAGGGTCTCTGTCAGATATGATACGTTTGGGAGTTCCGAACCAGGGGAAGAGGTGCTGAAGGTACAGCTGTGCCACTCCTTCTCCGGTGATTTCCTTGTTACAGGGTAAGAACTTGACGGCTTTGGAACATCCTGGTCCACAATGGTGAGGATGGTGTCGTATCCTTTGGACTTTGGTAATTCTGTTATGAAGTCCATGGACACATATTGGAAAGGTCCTTCTCTACTGGGGTGTCGAAGTGGTGTAAGGGGGCTTTGCGGTTCGGATGGTTTTATTTTCTTGACATTTGGCGCATCCCTTAACGTATTTTTCGACAAATTCTCGAAGTTTGGGGCCATGGTAGCGTCTTTTGACTAGGTCCAGGTGTTTGAGATCCCTGGGTGGCCACCTGTGGGTGCATCATGTATTTCTTTGAGGGTTTGTTGTCGCTTTTGGTTGTCATTTGGGAGGTAAAGAGTTCGAATGAATAGGTTGTCGGGAGGATGGTAGTTTGTTCATTATTTACCCCCTCTTCAAGGTCTTTTCTTCGTGATAGAAGGTCTGCAATGGTATTTTGTTTTCCTGGAAAGTGATGGATGATGAAGTCATAGTCTGCCAAGTAGTTCATCCATCTTGCTTGTCTGGGTGTTACTTTTCGCGCCGCTCGAAATATTTCAGGTTGTCATGGTCTGAGCGTACTTTGATTTGATGCCTGGCTCCTAGAAGAAGTGTTTGAAGAATTTAACTGCTGATACTATTGCCAGCAGTTCTCTATCATAGATGTCATAGTTGCGTTCCGCTTGGTTGAGTGACTTTGAAAAGAACGCAACTGGGTGTTGTCCATCTTCAAATTCCTGTGTTAGGGTGGCTCCAATGGCATAGTCCGATGCATCTGTGTCTAGTGTAAATGGTTTGGTTTGATCAGCATTCCTGAGGATGGGATAGGATGTGAATTTATTCTTGAGGTATTTGAATGCTTCATCGGCTTTTTGACTCCATTCCCATTTCTTGCTCTTCTTTGTTAGTTCATGAAGTGGTCGCGCAATGAGGGAATAATGATCAATGAAGTCTTTGTAGAAATTTCCAAAGCCTAGGAAGGCCCTAAGTTCTTTGACTGTCGTAGGGATGGGCCAATCTGTGATTCCTTTGACTTTGACTGGATCCATTTTGACGCGTCCACTTCCTACTAGCATTCCTAGATATTCCACTTCTGTTTTGTGGAAGTCGCACTTCTCTGGTTTGAGATAGAGGTCATTTTCTTGTAAGACTTCTAGGACCTTGATTACTTCTTTGTAGTGGTCCTCCCAAGTTCCATCGGTGGCGATGAGGATGTCATCCATGTAGATGAACACATTCCCTTTGGCTAGTTGATCTCTGAAGATGAAGTCCATCATGCTTTGGAAGGTGGCAGGGGCGTTCCTCATTCCAAAGTACATTACTTTTGGTTGGAAGAAGCCTCTGTTTGTTTTAAAGGCTGCTTTATGTTGGTCCTCTGGTCGGATGAGGATGTTATTGTACCCCCAATGTACATCGAACTTGGTGAAGTGTTTCTTTCCTGCAAGTCGAGGTATTAGGTCTCTAATCAAGGGTAGGGGGTAGTTGTTTGGGATTGTCCATTCATTGAGCTTTCTATAGTCCTGGACTGGTCGCATTTTCCATCCTTCTTTTTGACAAAGAAGAAAGGGGAGGCATATGGCGATTTGGAAGGTTCAATGTATTTCTTTTCTTGGTGTTCTTTTAAGAACTCTTCCAATGCCTCTTGTTCTTTGGGTGATAGGGGGTAGACTTTACAGTCAAATGATGCTGGAGCGTCTGGTTTTAGATCTATAGCGTGGTCCCAAGGTTTTGATTCTGGGATTCGCTTGGATGCTTCTTCACTGAAGACTTTCTTGAATGGGTGGTATTTTTCTGGTACTATTTGATCCCAGGTTTTCTTGTCTTTCTTTTCGGCTTCCTGGATCGCTAATTGTGTAGAGGTGGTGGTTTTCCGGATTTGGGAAAGCACCTTCCATTTGTGGGCATCCTGGTAGACGCCACAATGTTTCCTTCAACGGTTCCTTTCTTCCAATCTATCTTGGTTCATTAGTGGCTAGGAATGGATATCCTAGGACGATGTTGTCATGTCCTAAGTTGGTGACAAAGAAGGGGAATTTTTTTGTGATTCCTTGATGTCGAATTTCAAGTTCTACTTTGTCAGTAATTTTTCCAGCCTGGTTGATGGTTCCATCAACGTTCCTGGCGATCCTTGGCTTTGGAGGGTATTGTGGGGATTTGGAACTTCTGTATGAGTTTATGGTGGATGAAATTTTCTGTGGCTCCGCTGTCCACAAGTGCTGTTGCGTGGCCCTTCTGTTCCGTAAACGTAGTATTATTTGAGTTTGTACTGATCGAATCTTGGGTACAAATACGTTATTTGTGAACAGTGCCCGAATGATGGCCGTGTCATTCAGGCGTCGAAAAATCCACTCCTTTGGCCTGCATCGCATTCATCCATTGCACCTTCTTGTCGTCGGAGAAGGTGACCATTCTATTAACCATATCTTCGATTTCGTCCACTTCTTGAGATTCTTCTTCGGCTTCTTCCATTTCTTGTCTTCTTCTTCTTCATAGTATTCTTCGTTACTTTGGACCATCTTAATATAGGATGGTTTCTGGGGTGGCCTTTTCTTGGTAGGACAGTTCTTGGCCATGTGTCCTTGTTTGCTACATTCGAAGCATCGTCCTTCTTCTCTGTGTTTCTTCTTAGCTTCGTCTGTGTCTGCTTTCCTAATGGTATCTACTTGCATAGGAGTACCATTGGTGTAGGGGCGTCGTTGGGTGAACTGGGGTTTAGGGGGTGTGGCGGCATGGCGGGTGGTGGTCTTTTGGATCCCCAGTTTGGCATAGGCCATTTCCCTTCTCCAAAGATCAGGTTTTCTTGCTCCTGTACTTTAGATTCCTTCTGGACAGCCTGGACATATTCATCAAAGGTGGTTAGTCCAGGGTGCATTCTGAGCGTTCGTCGTCCTAAGCCGGAGGGTAGTCCTTGTAAGAACATTGTAGTGTTCCTGGAGCGTCAAGGGCATATCCAGCTTTAGTGGCTAGGTTTCTGAACTGAGCTATATATCCATCTAGGTCTCCTTGTTTCATTCTGAGTTGTTGAAGCATAGTGGTGGCTTTGTAACCTTGTGGATATCAGTGAAAGCAGCTGTAAAAGCTGTTTCAAATTCGGCCCAGTGGACTTCGTCTTGCATAGTATATTGTTGGTGTGGAGCTGATTACTGAGGTGATCAACTCGTTGGTAGACCCAATCATCGACTAGGGGTCCTCTGATGTAGGACAAGGCTAAGGCTGCTCGCTTGTATGGGATGTTCATTGTTTCATTGTCTTCATTGAGCAGCCTGTAGAGTTTGAACTCTTTCAGGAACTTGTCGCTTCGACTTCTGTCTCCTGTGTATATGTCTGGCGGTGTGCCATTCCACTTGCCATTGCCTGGTGGATGGGCAGCTTGTGCTCCTGCTTGTTGTGGACCTGGGGGTGGTCCTCCTGCGGTGGCTGAGGTTGTTGAGGTTGTTGGGTGGTACGTTGGCCATAAAGACTTGTATGGGCGGTTGCGGCGGTGGTGGGTCTGGTTGTTGGTCTGCTGGGGTGATCTGGATTTGTGGCCGATGTGATAGATGGCTAGAAGGTTAACTTGTTCTTCTAGGTGTTCAACGTCTTCTGGGAGGGGTGGTTCTTGTTCTGGGGGTTGTGGAGCTTCGATTTGCTCGTGGTGTGCTGGAGTTACTTCGTGGTATGTAGGGGGGTCGGCTTCTTCTGGTGTGTGAGGTCTGTCTTCAGATCCTTCGCTGGCTGTATGTTCGGTTCCGCTCCTTCTTCAGAGGAATCTTGTGCTTCACTTCTTGGTTCTCTAGGGGAGTGGAGGTCAGTGGAATGTGTGCGAGGGGTGTGTGTTTCTGGGCTGTGGCTTCTAGTTCTGCTGGAGCTACTGCAGGGGTTAGTGTGACTCTCTGGGCTGGTAATTGGGGTGGTAAGGATCGTCTACTGGTGGGTATCCTGTTCCTGCTCCTCCGTGTTCGATTCGGTCTTGGTCGTATGCCCAAAGAACACCGTTTTCGTCTCTGGTAAGGGTGTACCAGTATCCACTGATGAATTCAACTGGGTATCTTCTGATTGCACTAGTATTTTCGCTGGGGACGTCAAGGGTGTATCCTCGATATGTTCCTTGGACTGTCCAATAGATATTTGGTCCTGTGATGTACTCTGGGAGATTTGGTTCTGTTCTTCGTTCGATGCGAACCCTTGTGCTTCCTTCCCAAGCTTTGGGTAGACAAGTGGTTCTCTTCGGAATTCTTCCGTGTTGACTGATAAGCTTGGTCTAATGTCAGCTGGACGGAGCGTGGCGGTTCTGTCGATGTTTCTGTCTGGCAGCCTCCTTGGCTGTTCGTTCTATTGCTATGAGGGGTAGGGCGTCTGGCCTGTCTCTGTCTTTCTGTTGTAGTGTAGGATGATATCTGCGTCGGTGACCGTCGTCTTGGTCGTCTTCTGTGGAGTTCTAACGCCTTGTTAGAACGGCTGTGGGTAGTGGCGGTGCTGGCTGCTGTCGTTCCCTATCTCCTGAAGGAGGAAGGGGATCTAGATGTGAAGGAGTCGATTTGGATACTCAAGATGAGTGTCCAAAGGAAGGGATGTCTGGAGTGCTGATACGCCTTGTATTGCACTTAGTTCGTTGGTATGCCACTAAGGTCGTGAATGGAAGGAGCTGCTCCTTCCTGCTGGGGTTCTGGTGCAGATAGGGTATTCTATAGAGCACTGAGAGGTCCGTTACTCAGTGACCTTCGTCTGTCTGAAGCGAAGAAAGGCAACGCCTTTCTGAGCGCTTAACGTATGTGTCGGAGTTCGAAGAGTTCCCAATCGGGACTCGGTTTACTATATATGGTAGATTAAGTGAAACGCGTCACTAAGTCGCTTAGCAGACCCTAGGGTACGTTCTAGGGCGCAAGTGGGAGGGAAAAGGGGCTGGGAAGCTTCGATCACTCGGAGGATTGCTCTGAGAATGTCTAGGATTCACAAGAGACCAAGCTTAAGGCTTTGGTCCCCTTCTATGAGCGTATTTATACACAAGTATTTAGGCGGAGTCATCGGCAGTCTATGACGGTTTCAGCGCAGTAAGGCCACGAAACTCGTCGGCATATTAGTGTAAGTAATCTAGTAATGAGCCGAGGCAACACAACAGCAGAAGGGATCGGCAGGAGTGTAATAGCGGTAGGGTAAGGTAAGAGGGGAAGTGGTGACGACTCCAGCCGAGCTGTGGGAAATATGTACATATAAGGTAAGTATATTAGTAAGCGTAAGCGTCCCAATAGTCCACCATGACAAAGAGGGTCTTCCTCTTCTCCAC
>WTXH01000446.1:0-17115 GCA_022376555.1 Russula compacta | reverse complement strand
CTACGTATGACTTGCAAGGCCGCCCGGTGAGAACTCGGCAGTGCAAATTCTTTCCAAGCCAAGTTCAAGTTACAGGTGTCAACTTGCGGCAACTACTTGCCATTTCCATCCTGTGACTACCACGTACTATGTCCACTAGCCTGTTTGTGTGACTGTCCAACACCGCGCCGCGCCCTTGCCACTCTGGTATGGAACGATGCGGAAGGGTTCCACCACACGATCGACAACAGAGCACACCATGTGGTGTGTAACGTTGCGTCAAGGCTCTCGTCCGTCAAGTCCGGGACGAAAGGTTGAAATTCATTTCCCACGCCTGCCAGGTCCAAACACAACACTGTACATATTGGTGCATGTGGAGGGTGATTCACGCTCAAGACTGCAGCCGCCGAGGCTGGCACCATATGGCAGGCTTGGACTGGATTGAAATCAGGAGCGCCTCTGTCAAAGCTCCGTCTGGACTAGAACTGTGAACTGATAACCCAGCGCATCTCTCCATGGCATTCCAGCTTCTTGCTCTTGTTACTAGTGCTGCACACGTAACTGCTATTTCTGCATCTACCCACACATCATTTCTACAATGTTTTCTGAAATATTCTACCCTGTTGCCGAACCTGACTCTGTCCCAAAAGTTTATCGGCGTTATAATTACCAGCACCTGCCACCCCCGTCGGACCCGACCCAACTTATGCCGGATCTTCGCCGAGGCTTGCGCGGTGCAGAAAAGGCCAGCTTTTGGGGCAAGATGAAAAACATTGGGCGGCGTCTCCGGCGTGAGTGTTCACCGAACGTTCATCTTTCCGTCCACTGACGACATTCAGGAGTCAAATTTGGCAAGGATAGAGAGGTTGACCAAATCCTCCGCCCGGACTTCCCGGTTGCGCCGCCTCCGACTCCCGTCCCGCCCGTTCCCAAGGTCTCCCCCGACATTTACATCATGCCAGTTGGAAGCCCAGAGTTCCCGTTGAGCTCGCCACCTTCTCAGGAGGAAGGCTTGCTCGCTGTTCCCGTGCGCTCGTCGCGCTCGACAAAGCCACCACGCCAAGAGAGCCTCCCCCCCTCCCCGCGCCCGCTCCCGACTCCGCCTGGCCCGCCGTCGTGTCCGATCCCAGAGATCTGCTGCTTGTGGGCGAACAAGCCCTCCACCTCCACCCTTACCTCTACCTCTACCTCCACCCCCACCACCCCCGCCACCACCTCCACGCAGTCTTCGCAGACTCCGTCGTTGGCTGACACCGACGAGGACCCCGAGGAGATCGAGGCCGCTCGCTTCTTTGTCGAGGTCGCTCCCTTCCTGTTCTTGGTGGACAATAAATGTGGGTTCGAAGACGAAGACGAGGACGGGGACGAGGACGAGTCACAAGACCTGCTCTCATTCAACTCCTCAGACGTGACGTCTAGCGACAATGGGCCGAGACCCCAGGATGATACCATGACCCTGAGCAGCACCCAGGCCGAAGAGATCCGGGACGTCGCTGCTGATAGGGTGTTCCTGGAAGACCTGGCCTGAGCCGGCAGAGTTTCACGGCGCTTCTTGATGGCACCGACATCAATTGGGTGAAAACGAGGCGGGCGAGGACTAGGCGCCTCTGCGGAAGGCCACCACGCGCGCAAAAAGGTAAGTGAGCGAGTTCATTGAGTATGACGCATTTTCTAGGCACGGCCATCGGCTTGCACGACAACACGGGGCCTCCATTCTTGGTTTCCCCAAATTATCTGTTTCATTTAGGACCAACGGGCAGGCGAACACCTCAATGAACTCGACTACTGCATAAGATTAACAGGACAGGACTAGATCGACTCTGCTGGACTCTGGGCTGCTTGACGCTGGCGGTGGTCGGTCGTTGTCCCTCGGCCGGGATGGCGATTGTACTCTCCGTCGGCGGGGGAATGCTCAACTGAGTTCAGGTATGTCGGCTTGGTTCCAATGCACAGGTTGATATTAAATTCAGACCCACAGTCAAGATTAGGAGCCGCCTGTTCCATCCAAGGCCATCGATTAGGCGCGACAACATAGGAGTAGGACTAGTCTGCAGTTCCCTTCGGCCAGGGAGCGATGGGCGGCCTTCTTCTGCGTTGTTGCGCAATCTTGGACTTCATCAAGCATCGGTACGCTCAGTTCGCTTTGTCTTACGGTAGCACGGGTATTAACGCGCTCCTGATGTTAGCGCCGCTTCGATTACGATTACTAACAAGTCTTGGTGGACAAACGAGGTGGTGTGGTGGGAACAATTTTAATTTCTGCTGCAAGTATTAGTGCGTCCACTTCCCTCCAATTACCTGAGATTCCGGCTCACGGTTACATTCAGAAGCCGCCCATTCAGTAATGGGCCACTGACCAGGCGTAACAATGTAGGAGTAGGACTCGTCTGCATTTCCTTTCGGCTGGGAGCTGTAGGCGGCCTTCTCCTGCGTTGTTGCGCGGCCTTCGACCCTTGCATGAGCAGGTGCGCCCAGTCCTATTGCGTTGGAGGCTAGTACCGACACTCACCTCTGACATCAGCGTTTCAAATAAAACTGGGAGCAAGACTTCGTGGAAAAGGAGTGGATATGGTCTGCAAATATCGGTACGTCCTCTCTCCTCTCACACCCCCCCCCTCCCCTCTCTCTTTCCCTCCCCTCCCCCTCCTCCCCCTGCCTTCTCCCCTATGGTCTGGTTCGCAATCTGACTAGTCTACTCTCTTGTAGCGCCATTGCAGTTGTGCCATCGGGGCGGTCTCGGCCGACGGTCTCGATGACACCTTTGTGATGGCCGCGTTGCGCGTTGTGTCCCGCGGTCCCGTATGTCCTCCATTTCTATTACCTGCCCTTACACGACACTCATCTCTCATGCAGCCATTCAACCTTCTCAAGATGCAAGTTCGATGTGTTCTCTGATCTTTGTGGCTTGGTCTTGTCTCCGTATCTACTGTACATACTTGTGTCGTTGTCTTGGTCTTGCAAATGATAATGATAGGAGAGGGAGCGGCCGAAACACCAGATGTCCATTATGCATCTGGTGTTTCGGCCGCTCTCTCTCCTATCATTTGATCCGATATCTGTTCGCTGAAAAAGCCGTTACGCATTTGCTTAGTAATAAGCAGTGGCGCGCGCTCCAGGGTACTCTTTAACCTTATGATTCTTTCATATGTAGAGGACATTTCCAGACGATTCTACTACGCTCTAACAGTGATCCAATAGCACTTCGCATTCCACATGAGTGAGCAAGCTCAAAACATTTTCGCGAGGCTGTGCGGCTACTGCGTGGGGCTGCAGAGGAAGCACACATCTGCAGAGGAGAATTAGATCAGACCCTATTCCTGATGGCTACATCGGAAGGATACATCGAAGCTGTTGTTGCAGTATGGCGCGCTGACGAAAAAGAATAGAAAGAATAGGAGGACGTTGGAAAGTCCAGCGGGCATCATCCTGCCAATCTTTGTTTATTCATTCTCTCTTCTTCGCTATTTTACAGGTGCATGTAACCTGTAATTAGTGGACGGAGGACACTCGACCTGGAATATATTCACAGTACGTGCGAGGGACCACAGTCAAGAACATCGACACTCGATGCTTGCATTTCTTACATCGCCATACCATAGACAACAACAACCTTTTATTCCTTCTTCCAGATTTCCTTGCCCCTGACCCATGTGCCAAGCACATGACCACCGCGATCGAGAATGACCAAGTCCGCGTCCGCGCCCGGGCGGAGCGTGCCCTTCCGGTTCTCAATGCCGAGACACCGCGCCGGATTGAAGGTCACACATTTTATCGCTTCACCCAGGGAACACCCCGTGAAGCGCGAGAAATTACGGACGCAGGTGTCTAGGGTGACGACGCTGAGGCGGCCAGATAGTCGGCACGGATGGGGCTACGGAAATGCGCGTAGACGCACCTGCCAGCGAGGGTATCGGTGCCTTCGAGATACAGCTTGGCGCCTTCCTTCACGAACCGCTTGCCATCGCGCCACTCGTGAACTCCGTCTTTGAGATGGGGGTCCAGAATTTTCATGGCTGCGGAGGTGCTGTGACCAGAGGCTGCGCTCATCAGGGGAGAACCTACCATCCGTGATGAGAATGCACCCGTCTGGATATACATTGTATGCTAGCTGCAGCCACAATCAATGAGACATCACATGAAACCCCGAACGTGTTGTAGATGAGACATACTCTGACGGAGTTTGGATGTGAATGGATGCCATCAACGATGAGTTCGTAGAACGGTCTCTCGAACTCCAGGTCGGCCACTTGTCCTTTCTCGAGGTGCAGCGTGAGTCTTGGGACCTTACCCGTGTCGCGCGTCGCAGCCAATGTTGGGTCAGCGGTGGCGTTTCGTGGTCGTCGAATGCCTCGCTTTGTGCTTTCGTCGTCATGCGCAGCGACGCTTGGCTCGAAGTGGTATCAATAGAGGATACTGGAGATGCGGGGGTGGTCGGAGAGCTGGCGATGGGCGAAAATGGGGCATTGATGTATGGTGAAGAACCGAGAAGACCTATGATCGATGGATCGCGGTGATGCAGCTGAGGCATGGCGTTAAACAGGTGAGTGATGAGGCGCGCGCCACGCCGCACGGCTTCCGTCGCGATATCTGACGTCGCAATGCTAGTCACGTATGCTAGGTGAGCAGCCATTAGGCAAAGGCGATTCGACATACCTATGCCCAATGGAGAACACGATTCCACGCTGCTCGAGGTCACGTACTGCGTCTAGTACACCAGTAATTTCTGGCGCTGCAGTTATGATGCGCACGCCGAGGGGGGCGCCTTCGCCCACAAGCCAGTCTTCCTTGATGGCGAGGTTCTGTGCCCCGTAGATTTCCTCGAACGAAGCAAAGCCCTTCGGAGGAGACCGGATGAGTAGAGGAGCGTGAGCTCCCCGCTTTGCCATTTGTATGAAGGGACCTTCCGCGTGCCATCCCAGAAGCGTCGCGCCTTTGGGGTTGACGCAGGGGCGCAGAAGCGAGAGCAAAGTCGGATAGAGCGATTTCTCCTGAGTCTACAAGTGATTCCCTCAGGACAATCACAATGGCAGGCATAATGGCATACAATAATGGTAGGAACAAGTCTGTATTGGCATAACATTAATTCAGGGAGAACTGCAACAAGTGAAGGCGATACACACGATGTCACTCCTGTCTCTACAATCCTCTCTGCGACAGTACTCAGACCACGCCGATAAGCGTCAGGGTCACCTTCATAGACGGAGAAGTCAAAGCCATAAGCGCCATTGATTTGGGTGTCTATGAATCCCGGGCTGACAATATTCCCTCCCAAATCTATGACTCTTTCGGGTCGCTGCTTCCTTGAGAAGAACGTTTTCTACATCAAATGAGAGGTTATTGTACTGGGTACCATGCAAGGCCATCTTTCACACACTTGAGAGTCGAGCACGACGCCTTTCCCCTCGTTGATCCAAAGATCCTTTTCAACCAGACTACCATCCTCTGTTGGGAGCAAGCAGTTGGTAAAGCATATTAGCTCGTTTGGCGAGGTCATCCCGGTGGAGCAGGTTGGGGGTGGTAATAGTGTCGGGTCACAGGAAGGTTGAGGAAAGACGTCATAATATCATAGCTTCCAAAGAGCGAGAGCCATCCGAGTTGTGCCCCTCCGCACCTCCGCTCCGAGTACCACCCGCGGCGCGAGGGAACAGCACAAACGCCGCGATGATGAAAGCGATGATGAAATGAAAGGAACAACGCGGCTCTTCCCGGCGTTCTGGTTCCAGTCGCCGTGGTTCCGAGGCTCAAGACGACTCTGCCAATGGGATAACACGGTTCACCGCCTCGCAAGACAAGGTGACAAGACGTTTACGCTGCACAGCCATTCAACGTGCATCATCAATTCGTAGTAAGATGGCAACGACGATGAAGCGCTGACCTGGTTTACTCTTGCCGCCAGCCACAAGCGCGCATACGCACACAACATCATTTTCGTGTTCAAGGAATAAAATGATTTATGCCGATGAAACTCGTCTTTATGTACTCGAGAACATGCGCTTGATTGCAGACCTAGATTCGTCTCCCTTTTTTTTCCCCCAAAAGTGCCAAAGTGGCAGGGCATCCACCCAGTCAGGAGCATCTGTCTCGGTCGTTATAAATATTGCTACGTAACACCCATCGCTCAGAACTATAAGGGCCCTGGCAAGGCCAGTGTCTTGGTGACTTAACTGTTGCGGCGCAGAAATATCTCAAGGATGAGCATGGACATGATGATACAACACGCGCAAGACAAGATACATGGCGGTACAAATGAGCATGGACATAAGCACAAGCAGACAAGCAGGAGAACAAGGATGGGTTGAGGAACACGGACACGGGCTGTCATCACTGAGATCAGTTAAGCCACGTGGCGACCAAGAACAAACACACATTGTGACTTACATATTCTCGAACGACAGAGTGCGACGCGGACCTATGCAGAAGCATCATCAGAATGGTTGGCCGAAACCACCCCAACGACACATCCACATAAGCGCTGTGATACAAGGTGTTAGACCACAAAAGTCCTGATTGATGGTGGCGACGTACCGATACTTGCAGACAAGACAGACCAGACAAGACCTCCCTCCCCCCCCGGCGCCGTCGCGACAAGACGATCAGCTGCTAGTCCGGCCGAGAACAAGCCTCTGATCCCGAGTCACTTCGGATGCACCCGTCAGTCCTAGCCAGAGCATGGGACACAAGCAGAAGGGGCTCACCGACACTAAAAACGCCGGATTCCGCGCGACTCGCCCAGACGAAGGCCAGCTCACGTTCCCGGCCGAAAGGACCGCAAGCTAGCTCTTCACCCAAGACTTCGCGCCTGACAGTTCATCAGCACAATGAAACCAAAGGGTGCCAAGTGACTTCATACCTTTCCCCCAATGAGATCACGTGTCACCCAACCCGATGGAACCTGTAATAGAGAAGACAAGAAAAGACAGTGATGGGGCATCCGATGCCAAACAATTGGAAAAAGAGTCCATGAGCTCAGCTAGTGTCCATAACCAAAACCTTGAAACGGGAGAATGAGAAACTGATCTGCAAATTGGCCCGCACTTCGAGTTGGAACGCCTAGATTGACATTCTGCGGTCAGTCTGGACGCACGGGCTGAACTCATAACCGTGCCAAGCATTGCCCGAACGGCTCTTCGACTTCTGCGTCCACTGACAGTTGAAGACAAGTGCCCGATGGGCGGATAGTCTCAGTATCGCTCATTTCGTCCTCGTCCTCATAACAGGTCTCGGAACCTGCGGGATCCTCTTCCTCCTCATCTTCTTCAATAATTGTGGAGAGGAGGTGGGGATGAGGAAATGGCGTAACAGGAATAATGATCGCTTCCTCGCCTTCGCCATAATCTTCTCCCGGAGAATCGGGGCTGGTATTCCTGAAGGTGACCTCGACCACAGACGATGAGACAAACCGAGTCTCTTTGTTGATATGCACGGAGGAAGGCAAGGAGGCAGACCCCAGAGCTCCAAACCGGCCCGATGACTCGGTAGGCTTAGGCGAAGACTGCGGAGACTCTTCAGCAATCCACTCTTCCAGGTCCTCCGAACTCGAGTCTGAACAGTCGTCACGCGCAAACGGGTTAACAAAGTCGAACGTATCCCACGAATCCGATACGGAGGCGAGAGGAGAAGTGTCCGCAGGATGGCAGGGCAGGTCGTAGACCTCTGCGTCGTCGGCCGCTAACAAGTCTTGAACAGCGACGTTGGTCAGGATCTCTGACGCAGAAGCAGTCGACGGGACAAAGAAAGGGCGCGGGTTAACCGTGACTTGCTCTGCCCGGCTGAGTGGCTCAACCGCTGGGCTAATGGCCGAAGGGCGGCATTCAATGAGTGACAGATGCCGACGCCGCCGCATGCTGCCGGGATTGGGCGATGGGAAAGCGAGTGAACGTCCATAGTCGATTGATCGGGTGGAGGCTTCTAGCTGCTGGGAAGTGCGACCAGTGACGAAACGGATGGTCGCCCCTGCAATGGTGCCATGTCAGTGCTACTGATTCAGGCACAGGCATAAACTGATTGACCCGTGGCGCACGCGTAGAACTGTTTAAGACGCGCCAACCTGTTGTCACGCGGGGCCTGGAAAAGTTCGTTGAGGCACACCCGGGATTTTCCTGAAATGCGATCGTCGCGGACGATCTCCTGGGACGCAGCGATGTGACCAGCACAGATAGAGTGGAGAACATGGCGAAGCAATTAAATTTGAACAAGAAATTTGATTGATGTGGGGTGGGAAATTACAAGCGCAGCGGGAAAAATGAACACGCAGTCCAATTCGACAACGTTAGAACATAGGGATTACACTTTCGCCCATGGGGATGGAGGGCGTGACTGACCGGCCACATTTACTAGTCGGACCCAGCCTAGTCATATATTAAATTAGAAACTGCAGATGAGAGGTTTGCGGACTAGAGAACGAGCAACAAATTCAAGTCGATTGACGTCCACCGAGCGTCAAGCATGAGACAAGAGGCGCCAATGCGTAGTGTAGGAGCACCGACGGTCCAAGATGCCAAAGGTTTCGTTGAGACCAAAATCCTACTGAAGGTCGCCTCATTAAAAGATAGCGAACAGATATTCACGAAAAGGGACGCGCTCACTACAGTCCTCATTCAGCCTTGGAAATTATACCCAAAAATATCCAATGAGCAGGGCAGTCCAAATGAGTATGCACGAGCGATTTGATCAATCGTGTATAAGATGACGAGTGAATCGCTGGAGGACTAGACAAAGGGATGGCAATATCTGTAAACCACAGGTAGAAAGTGGGCTGGGGCTGAGACATAGCAGTTGGCTGCGTAGTCGGGGCAGATGACGACTTGAGAAGCACGACGGTGCCAGCCCGAGTTGAGTGATACCAATATTTTTAAGATGATGTGCTATTATGATGTCGTCTATGACCCAGTTGAACTAAGGTGAAGCTAACCATAGGATGGATGCCGTGGACCACAGAACTCATGGTCCATCAAGCAAGCTCTCCCTCTTGCCGCGTCGCCAGTCCGCATTCACCCCTTCGAGAACTGACAACTAGAGAGCGAGCATTGATGTTTCCTTGTCATCCATTGAAGAGTAACGAACGCAGCACAGGCGACAGCTGTCAAAAGGGTTAGAAAGAGTGCCAGCCTGGACTTTGGAGGTGAAACCTACTCGCCTGATTGCGGCCGAATTCACGTATTGATGTGGCCACGTGTCGCATGCTCGCGGTTCACCGTACAGTACCACTTTTGGTGGCCGTCCGCCGCGGCGTAGAGGCTCGGGATAATGCTGAAGCCCGTAGACAAGCAAGAGCCTTGATCAGGTGAAGCTCAGGAAGGGGGACGGCAATCAGAAGCGACGGGAGCGAAGGGCGAAAGGTTAGTCGATAAAGCGTGTTTACCTTGATCCATTTCGGGCCAGGGACTTGTCCTTCAAAGGGGTAAGTCGAAAGACAGTTGCCATCGTGGCTGGGAAATGGTGTGGCTAGCGTTACCATTTACGGCACAAGGGACCGCCTGCATGACATGACAGCCAATATTTTCCACCGTGACCGTGTGAACGCGATGACGGCGATGGCTGCAACACAACTCATTTCTTCCAATATCCGAGTTCTGAACGATCCAAAGAATAAATTGTTCTGATCCACATGGATGTCTATCTAAAAATACACTTGTATCCATTTCAAACCGGTATAAATGAGGAGCGCAAATGGGTGTCAACACGAATCCGATGGAATAGAGATATATAAACAGTTATTGCCGATGAAAGAGGCACCCGAGGCAATATAAAACCACTGAATGAGTGAATGAATGACACGGAACGGTCTAACCAAATGAGTGGAAGAATCCGAGAAAAACCCAAATTCAAGGAATGTCAAGGAGCGAAGCGAAGTCGAATGGTACGAGCTTTTTATACTGGATGAGGGGGGAGGCGCCGTGTAAGGGAATCAACAATATTTGTCAATATCTAGAGCGCGTCACCAGCGAGAGCATCGGTATCTTCCACAGTAGGTGGAGCTGCTAAGGGAGAGGGAGAAGGAGAAGACGACGGCACTGCCGCATCCACAGCAGGAGAGGTAGAATTTGTATTGGTATTGGACGATGAACCCGAATTCAGGTAATTTTGGAGAGCGATCACGAGCACGTTAGCCAACTGGCTCGCCGATGAATCGGATGACTGGTTGGAACCAGAGCTGGTGTTGTTTCCGGAGTTGGGTGCCTCCTGAGGCGGAATGAGCACTGCTCGAAAGACAAAGCAAAGCGAAAATCCTTACCGCAATCCTGCAAGGCATACTCATACACTGACGCTTTTCAACTCCCGAGCTAATTTTGAACGGAGTTGGAGCAGCGTAGGCAACGGGTGATTCTGGTTCGGAAAAAAGGTCAGCTCAATCCATCGGCGAGAACATACAGTCTCCTCACGAGAGAGCAGAGCTAGGCCGGTAGCCAGAAGAGAAAAGACAGTAGTAAAGCGCATGGTGAGAGTGGTTGTGACGAAAAAGCTATTGATGAAGTTCTAAAGGTGACGACCAAGCTTGTCTAGGCAGAGGGCGTTGGAGACACTCTTACCACAACAACAGCCCTTACTTATATTCACCGCAGGCGGGCATTTTACAGCTAATTCAAATCCATTCTGAGTGGCCTGAACAGACGCTCAGACTGAATTGATTCAGATGGTAAAATGCCCGCAGGGATTCTCGCACCGTCTTGACGAGACAGTACAGTAGCGACCGAATTTGGAAACTAGAAAGAGCGGGACCATTTACCAAGGGGAATTGATGCGTTGATATGAACCGTGTCACCAAGCAGAGATCAGGGCGGGAAGTAACGCGGCATATAAGTGCCTATAGAGCCAGAAACGGGTGTTCCTTTATTCGAGCCGAGCGCGAGTGACAAGGGTTAGTTACAAGACCTTCCTCTTCCAACCAGATTATCAACCAACCACAGCAGCACGGCCCGAGTGTCCCGACGGCAATGGTACGTGACGTGAGAGCCGTGTATCCGACGACCGTCGATGCCTCACAACCTGACACTCTACGAGTACTATAGTTGCTCTTCGTTAGCACTGGTACCTCACTAACCTTCAGGAGCTTGATGGTGTCTAATCCAGCATAGCCGACACCGGTACATCCCGCTACCGTGCGACGTCCTGCTAGTTGAATCTTAGTCTACTGCCTACAACCAAGATGACGCTTCTTTCGAGTGTCGGCATGACGAAATTTGATATGTACCCTTTTCCTTGGTGGGTCAGTGTCTGGCTTAGGTCATCCGTGCAAGACTTCCATCCCTGGCGTTTCTTTGTAGTGATGTTTCCACTTTCCAGACACTTCGTCGAATCCCCCGTACTCTCCGCTCTTCTCGGCGAATGCCTAGTGAAGAAGACGCGCGAGCAGCAAGGTCATGCGATCCTGAGCCGAGCACGAGGCAAGCGTGAGCAGGTGAGTGAGCAAGCGAAGTGTGAGTGTCGGTCGACTCCTGACGCCAGGTGTAGAGACGGGAGGTGCGACTTGAGCAGGGCACGCGAGGACGTTTGAGTGAGCAGGTGAGTGTGCAAGCGAAGTGTCAGTGTCGACTCCTGACGCCAAGTGTAGAGACGGGAGGTGCGACTTGAGCAGGGCACGCGAGGACGTTTGAAGAACTACAGAGGGCAGTAATAACATTGCGGGACACGACGCTTGATCCTGACCTTGCAAAGGCCCTTTTATCCGTACTTACATCACACCTAGCTCATATGTGTGCTAGCAACGTCGATATGAAGCGAACAAGTTCTGCCCCCGAAAATGCATATGAAGCAAGCGATATTGCTTCCTACGCTTGGCTAACACGCGCGATAAAGCAAACTGATATTATCAAAAGGTAGGACGTGCGCGCGGATAGGAACTGAAGGGAAACGGAATCAAAGGATAATGCGAGCGATTATGACTCCGAGGGTATAGATGACTCCGAGGGTATAGCGCGTATGGCATTCGAGGGGGCTCGGCATGCTGGATTTCACCAACGAGAATTCATGTGAGCACTGGCCCACAGTGGGTCCCCCCAATGTAATACAGTGAACGTCATGCCTGTACCAAGTCCCATGAGAATAATGTCCATACAGTACCTGACATGCATGACAATTTACAGCGCTATGACTATGTTAAGACGCTAAAGAATCTTGATTTTGGGCCGCAGGAGATGGGAGACTGCAGTTTGCCGCCGTCGGTTTGATTGTACCTAATTTGGCAATCCCCTTGTAGGTATACCGTCGGAAAACATATCCACTGGAAAAAGGGATGGGGGAGCCGCTGTGGATACAGTCGAAGCTGTCATACCCCACTTTTTGGACAACCCAGGGTGATTGAGGACAAGTGCATCCTCCATACTTTTTTGAGACATTCCTGAGACTATTTTCAACACTTTTCTATGATTTGCGGCCCCTTTTCCGAAAAGAGGTGTGGGTTATGACAGTTTTGACTGTAGAGGGTTATTTCGCCACATCTGACGCAGAGTACAGAGTACTCGAATCTCGTTACAAGTAGATGATGAGCCTGGTGGGTAGTTAGCTGCTGCTGACTGACTGCAGCTGACCTCCTACCAAATTCGGCCAGCGCATCAGCCCTTGGCAATCACCCGGCCGATACCCTCGTCCATACTCCTTCCTCATAATCCACCGTCATGTCCGCCTCATCGCAAGAGGGCAGCAACAATCCCTGTCCTCGCTTCACCGCTCCACCGAATTACACATTTCCGCATCACCGTCTCCATCTCCTACAGCGCTATCCAGAAAAGCAGCCCATCGTTCTGGTCGCATGCGGATCATTCAGTCCCGTTACATACCTCCATCTGCGCATGTTCGAGATGGCCGTCGATTATGTTCGCCAAAACTCAGATTTTGAAGTAATGGGGGGATACATGAGTCCCGTCTCAGACCAGTATAAGAAACCAGGATTGCTTAGCGCACATCATCGGTGAGTCATCCTATTTCACCTTTTCCAATCTTCCGGATTTTTTATCATCGAGCTGGGGCCGCTTTTATCGGTCGGGTGTCGCCGTTGCGTCATGAGTGACTCTTACGACATGGAGATGTGTCTCATCGTGCATATTCTGCTCATGTACCCGGTATGTCACCGGACCGTAGTATCTCCATCCAAACCCTCATCTATCGAGGAAACGGCGGATGTTCTTTGCCGCACTTCTCGCGAACTGGGTTGGCTGACCATCAGTTCTCAGAGTTAACATGTGCACCCTCGCAACCGAACAGACGTCGCAATGGCTCATGGTGGACCCATGGGAAGCCTTCCAGTCTTATCAGCGCACTGCAGTAGTACTCGACCATTTCGACCACGAGATCAACACAATATTTGGCGGCGCGCAGATACCGTCCGGCGAAAAGCGACAAATCCACGTTGTCCTTCTTGCCGGCTCTGACCTCATCAGCACAATGTCGGAGCCTGGTGTATGGTCCGAGAAGGATGTGAGTTTCACGTGAGGCTCTCAGATGGGCGATCCTCTCATGTGCACCGCTAGTTGGACCATATCCTTGGAAAGTATGGTACGTTCATCATAGAGCGCGCCGGCTCGGACATGGATCAGGCGACCGAGGCGCTTGCTCGCTGGCGTCACAATATCTTCCTCGTGCCGCAGCTCATCCAGAATGACGTCTCGTCGACCAAAGTTCGCCTGTTCCTCCGCCGTGGACTGTCAGTGCGCTACCTCCTCCCCGCTCCCGTTGTCGAGTACATAGAAGAGCACAATCTATACGCCGACGACGCGTCTAGTTTCGACAAGAAGGATAAAGAAAAGGAGAGAGTAAAGGACGACGTCTGGAGGAGAGCAGGCTCGAGCACGCCGTCATCAGTAGCATGACACGCAGTGAGAGTATTGATCTTGATCATTGATATATTTCCCAAGTAGAGCCATTTATTGCAATCCCTAGTTTCCTGCAGGTCACTTTGAGCGTGGTCTGCTGGGATGTATCTTAAATCTACATACAGTACAGGTGATTGACAACTGTCATTGCATTTCTCGTGTGTACCTAGACACCAATGATCCACTACTGTACTTAACAATGCGATTCTTGTCACCCGCCATCGTCGATGGCCTACACGACTCTTCATGAGAGAACTCGGAGCGCGAGACCGTTGGAATGCCTCCCGGGTTGCATATCATAGAGGACGTAGAGAGCTGTGCCTGTAGAGCCTCGGGGGTTTGTCCATGTCGACACGTCCTCCAAGCAATCCACTCGAACCTCCACCCCAGAAAAGAAGGGGGTCCTGAACAAGATGAGTGCACGATTCTTCTTGCCCAGAGCCGAAGGCTAGTTTCGAGAAACGATCGCTCTGCATCTGTCATGCGGGATCACTACTCTATACCACTAGTTAGCTGATTTGGTGGCGTCCCGATACCAAAGCGTACATCTTACCTCCAGTCGCTCTATATTTTCGCTCCGAATCAGGGGTCGGCTTGCTATATGGAGACACCAGTCCCAGTGACGGAGTCATCTTGTCATAGTTCTTACTCTCAGCCTCTCTTCAGCACATTGCTTCCTACAGTCAGATATCGGTGGCGTACTATTTCATCAAGGCCAGCCACGAGGAAGGATCCGAAGGACACAGCCTGGACATGTGAGATCGACTTGCGAACGCCGATGGGAGTTTTTCCCACCGCAGCACCTGGCCGCTCGGACACTAACCGCGGGGGACGCGGCAGAAGTCGGACGGTCAAGAATACCTAGGAGATCCGCGATGTGGGGAGGACAAGTAAGGGAGGGCTAGCTGGCGTGCTGGTAAAACCAGATATTGTATCGTGAAGACGCGAGACATGAATAGCAAGTCAACCCTTCTTCCGTGCGGTCAAGAATGATGCCAGTTGCCTAACCCTTGAAACTACTGTAACGTATACTGCACATTGCTTCGTACGCAACGCTAACGTGCTCAGCAGAATACTGCTGCCCGGCGTTCAACAAGAGTGACATGATTCATGTCCTATCAAGGGTAGATCACAACCGCTGTGTCCGTATCACTAGCTTCTATTAGAATGGCTGCGATACCAAAGGCTGGGGCCTGTCACTGAGACGCCATCATCATAAATTTCATGTTTCAAGTTACAGTCACCAAGCAGCATCTGTTATACAGGTCAAGTTGCATCATCAAGAAGTCAAGAAGAGGGCGATGTTGTCATGACACATGCCTGTCTTGACTCTGCGCGACTTCTCTCTGGTGCGTCGTACTGGTAGTATATGGGCGGTAGCGGCAAGTGAGAACAAACCTCTAATGCCGTCGCCGCCACAACAGGAGATCTAGACAGGCTAGATTGATTAGCCATCCGAGAGTTTACCCTTCGATAGAAATATTCTGCGCTCGCAAGGTTACAGATTACAGTAGTAAATTCGGAAATGTACCCCAAAAAAATTCGCATTGTGGGGCGCTCGCTAGGGAGAACTGTGGGTCCAACATGTATAGCATATTGCATCGTGCCTGTGAATACTTCGTCTTCGTCTGTGCCTATCACACTCTCCCGAGAGCCCACTGGCATGTCACAAAACGACTAGTACATGACTCTCATAGCCAGCGCCCTCATGAAAGACGCCACTCGTGCCAGTCTTGAAGTCAGCCATGGTTTTTTTCCTTGGCTGGGATAGAGTTACTGACCCTTGTGTGTGTATGTATTGTTAATAGGAGAGGGAGCGGCAAATAAAGTTCCTTTCAGGAACAGCATTCAAGTTGCTGTTACTGTACGCGCGTTTGTTGAAATTAAATGTGAGTGCAGAGCGAGAGGGTTAGTAATGCCGGCACGCTACGCTAATCTGGCCGATCCAGATCCGGGTGCCATTCTTAGACATTCGTTACAACTTATTACTGCCTCTACTTTAGTTTATTTCTCAGGGTCGCAATAACCAACTTGAACTTATATATACAGTAGTTAGTAGTTCTGTTTGCGTCACGTCCCGCTTCGTGCATACGCGCTAGCATCGATCTATACTGTACTCTCCGAGTCTTCCCATTGATGGGGCTTACATGAAGTAGTACTGTACTGTATTTCTTCATACTTGTTCGATGATAAATGATTGCCGACTGGACCCGCGCGCGCGCGCTCTCAAACAAACCTAATTCCGGGTATGACACTTTCTGCGGCGCAGTGAATGGGGACCATATCGGTCTAGGTGGCCAGGGGAAAGGGAAAGGGTTGCCTTAATGATGTTGCAGCCATCGTTAGCTTGGCCCTCGAGGATGGTGCTCCCAGTTCATGGACCATTGGCAAGACGGTGCCTGGGAAAATCAGGCTGTGCTAGCCCTAGCTCCTCACTGCATCTTGCACTGATGTACCTGAAGATGTGCATAGTCGGAAATTTTCACAGAGTAAGCTCCACTCGGGTATTTTTTGTCCTCATCCCACCTCTTGCCTCCTCCTGATCAATCAGGTAATTAGTCCACCGTAGCCTGCTGATCGTGAAGTCTTTCCTTGGCCAGAGCCGAGAACACAACGCCCACCTCGAAATCTACAGTGGCAAAAAATAGCAGAATAACTCAAAACCTCCCGGACCGATTCCTGCGACCGGTTCTTCCGTTGTCTGTATGTGCAATCCACTGCGTACGCATCTGCAGAGACGTTGTACCAAACCCAAGCATCAGCGCTCAGCCATGGTGCTTCTCTCCTCCGAGGAAATGCCGCTCGCCGAGCGACGTGTAGCTTCTTGACGTGATCCATTTCGGGTGCTCTCCGAACAGAGCAGAGGATGTCAGATGATTGAGATGGCGAGAACATCTGAGGGACGTTTATAACTGTTGTCCTTGTTGGCAGTTGCCCTTCGCATCTACTCTGGGCGAAAGATGTCATCCGTCGTGTGGTTCTTCAAGTTCGCAGATTCGAAACCGTGTATCAAATCGGGCAGACATCATACGTCAGGTCCGGATGAACCTGCAACATCCGTGTTATTACAAGTGACGGAAAAGGCAGACCTAAGGAGTCACTAAATGAGAGGGATAATTATCGAGGTAACAGAGAAAAACTCACTGTATTGGCATGGCATAACACGGGGCTAACGTTCATCTAGTCTAGTCAAGCGTACACTGCTTCTCGGTTCATACAAGATACAAATTTATCAAGGCGAAGCACGCACAAGATACAAGCGGAGTAGGTTAATGGGGTAACCTCGAAGAGAGGTTCATAATGGAAAGCCCAGGGACTGCGGCATATT